>BPLR01012875.1:0-51134 GCA_021605095.1 Caerostris extrusa | reverse complement strand
CCAATTCTGATCCATAGCACCTCCAGAACTCGAACCTGAAGCCTATGGTACCAAAGCCCAGAGCTCTAGCCAATTGACTATCAGGCCGCACTACAAGAAGGAATAAGGCTTGTGATAAAAATTAAATAATTGATTGATCATTAAAAATAAAAGAATACAAATATTTCATTAGTATTTTAATTACCTTTAATTCACATAATTAAAATCTATTAACAGAAAGTGCAACGAAAGTGAAGAGAGTAAGAACGAAAGAAACAACTGTCTAATTAGAGGTTTCCGCTATTCCGATAGACGAGGAAAAATCCATTAACACTTCCTACTGAACGGTTCGATTCGCTTGATCGAGTCACGCCCGCATTGCCTGCTCGTGCGTTACGCCGTTCAGCTAAATGGCTTGGAAGCGATTATGAGACGAATTATGAATCACATGCTGAGCGAACGCTTAATAAACGGGCCTTTTTTTTTTTCTTTTTTTTTTATCTCAGAGGATGTGAGTTTTATTTTTAAAATATTCATCTTTACTTCCTAAGTTTATTGAAAATCCATAAACCAGTTTCTTTGGTTGTTGCTTCTTGGCATATCTCTGATAAGATGCAATGCAGAAAAGAGTGATTTGAATTTCCTGATTTTATTTTTATTTTTATTTTTATTTATTATTATTTTTTTTTAAATTCTTTCATTTTTTTTGCCTTAAATAATTAATGTAAGAACTATTAGATTAGGAAATTAATTGGATTTTGTTCAATTCTGTGTTTACCACAAAATAAAAATGCTGAGTTGGAGGTTTTGGGGCTGCTTATGGCCGAGTGACTAGCACTTGGCGCCACAGGCTTCGGGTTCGAGTTCCTGCGGTACCATGGATGTTTGTAGTGGTTCGGAGACCACTTTAAACCATAGGTCCTGGTCTAATATGACTACTACTACTACTACACCACACCACATCATTGTGCCTAGAGCTGAATTGCCCATTTACAGTTTGCTGATGATGAGGATGAGAAGTCTGAATGTGACGCTCTATGGTCCTATGACACCGGGACCTACGACTTAAAGTGGATTCCGAACGACTACAAACATCCATGGCACCGCCGGAACTCGAATACGAAACCAGTGGTACCGAGAGCCGGAGTGCTAGACACTCGGCCATCAGGTTCTGGTCTAATATGATTGTAGAGCGTAGGGATGGCAAACCTACCCCATAAAAGAAAACATCTCCTGTCTCGAAATCTGCAAGTAGTAGATAGACGACCTTGGCACACCATGAGCTGTTGCGCCAATGAAGGAGAAGGGTGATATTTTGAGCTTTGTGTTAGAAGTGAACAATTAACTGAAAAACTAAAAATCGAATATTATATACTAACTAGTCCATTTCATACTTTTTCTTGGTAAAGACTTTAATAGTTATAGCTTTGTAAAAACTATACGCAAGTTCTGCATAAATGGTACGTACAAAAACAAAATCAATCTTGTATTGCCTAGAATTTGATAATGATATAGAAGGCACATATTTCAATCACATAGAGGCCTTTCAAAGAATTTTACGCGTTTAAACTAACAATATACTTGATGTTGCAGCAATTGTTGTTATTGCTGTCGTTTCCCCTGAAGAGTACAAGAAAATTAAATGTTGTGTGGCTCCCGAATAATATTGACTATGCTGATTGCCAGCTCGGAGTATACATCCTCTTTCGAGGGATGGTCCAGACAATATATGGCGGCTGCAACAGGAGGGCAATCAAAGACACGATGAGGAGTAAGCTTGACATCAGGGCAATTTTTCCCGTTTTTGGTATTTTTTAATGCCATCAGCAAAAATTTTCATACTTTGTGTTGTGCTTCATTCGTAATCTTGTGAGAACAGTAGCTGTTTTCCTGTCGACTTTTAGTTTTGTAATTTGGTATTTAGTTTTATTTTTTGAAGGAATCATAAGTTTTTGATGTTGCGGTTTCTGATTAATATGAAAGAACTTCAAAATCCATTTGATAATTTTTTAATAATATGGAGTAACCGAAATAGTATATGCATCTTTTATTTGTTGTCCGTTTAACATAATGTAAAACATACTTGATTTACGTGACAACGCATATGTCATTTATCGAATGCATACTTCTGAAAGGCAAACTTTGACCCCATGTATTTACTGATATTATGTATGGTATTTATTTCCATTTAAAATGCTTTAATATTCAGACTTTTCTTTTTTTTTTGAATGTCTCCTGTTTATTACTATAACCTAAAAATTACTTAAAATATAGATGAATTGCTAAATGTGCTGCGCAATCTCACTACAATCTACTATATGCATAATAACAATAACTCTAATAATAATAATAATAATAATTAATAATAATGACAATAATTCTTTTGTTGAAAGCATCTTTCTAAGCCTTGTCAATTGAGTGAAAGATTCGTGATATAATTTTCAGCTATGGATAATCCGTTTTAGTTACTAACAATATGGACGAATGTGTTCTGTTGAATGGATTGATATAAAAAATTTATTATAAAATGTGATGAAAAATTTTTATTGTTAAAAAAACATTGTAATGAAAAAAGATCGTTGTTCGCCGACCTGTAAAGCTATTGCATGCAAATAGCAAAACAGAATACAAAAGCACTCCACGTTAAGCAATGGAATGTTATACATTGTATTCCGAATGTATCTTTCACGTTCAGATTGGTGATTCGAAAACACGAATAATCGAACGGAACTGGTACTTTGTGAATGAATCAGGTTGGACAGAACACCCAATGCGTGCATCGTTTAAAAATAGATTCCAAAATACAAAGATTCCATCTGCCCCCTTTTTTCCATCGGTATTTCCTGCACCTCCTAATGTGCAAGCAGGAGGCCCACCTGTTGGGATGCGTTCCAGTTTTTCTAACTGCGAACCGCTGGAGTTTCGTTTCCTTTTCGTTTTGGATCGAAACTGAAAGCCCCCAACCCCTTCTACCACGCTCCATCAGAACATCTTCGCAGAAAAGAACACGTTCTTTCGCAAAATGCTACGAGGAAGAAAATATTCTGCGAAATCTTCTGATGTCTGTGAGGACACAAAATGCGCCTTGCTGATAGACGAGGTTAATGGGTAGCTCAAGGATGGGCAAACTTTTTCGGTCGCGGCCAAAAATCGGAAAAAAAAAGTTTAAAGGGCCAAGATAAATTTTTCTTAAATTTTAAAAACAATATACAAGTATTACAATTTAAATATGTTCATGAGATTAATGTAATTGCGATTTCTTTTTTTTTTAAAAGTTCCTTATATTGAGGTTCGAAGCGAGATGGACTGATTCTAAGGAACGAGGCTAAATGCTCACCTGTCATTCTACTTCAGAAATAATTTTTTCTAAGGTTCTTAGTTGAAAACACTTGTTCACATGTATAAGGTGAAGTAAACATAGCACTGATTTTCTGGGCTTGAGATATTAAATTTGGGAAACTTACTTTCGATAATTCCATTTTTAACACTTTATCGATTGAAAACTGTCTGTGTTTGCTATTTCCGTCGATTTATGTTTTGTAGAATAAAAATAGAGGAAGTAAAAAGATCATCAGTCCTTTGAAAAAAGGAAGAAAAAAATAACATTTAATCAAAATAGAAAAGGAGATGAATATATAATATATAAATATATATTTTTTTTTAATTTGTCTCGAACCGGCAAATTAAAATTCTATCCATGGGCTGGATTCTATTCCTTCCGGCGGGCCGTAATTGGCCCGCGGGCCGTATCCCTGAGTTTGCCCATCCTGGGTAGCTTCTGCAATGGGATATCAGAATTCAACAATCAACGTTTTTAGTTGCTTGGTGGAAAAATTTTGCAAAACAAAAAACCAGTTCCCGTTGCTTTCTTCTTTTGAAATGATTTTTCAGATTTTTTAAATAACTAAATAGAGGACTAATGGGTAAAAAAAAAATTCCACAGAATCCGAAGTCTTTTAAAATTATCATTTTTAAAATAAACAAGCCAAATTCAGAAAGTAGATCATCTATTGAGCAAAAAATCTAAAAAAAACTAAAATTAATTAATTAAATTTAATTACTGAATTAATATTTGAAAAAACATGAAAACAAAAAAATGTAAAGTAAAACTAAAAGGAGTGTGTGAGCATTATCATTTAGACATCACCTTCTATTTGTGATAATCAGAATAGGAATGCTCTAAAAATTTGTTGTACATGCCATCAAATCTCTTGTGTTTTTTTTAAACAGGACTGCAACCGACAATGTGTTGTACCAGTTACTTCATAATGGTGATTTAAAATAGGGAACAACAGGGTGTTCTTAATTGATGAACCTAATTCATGAGTATGAAATATAAAAAAAAAATATTGTATGTTAATTAAATTTGTGTAATGTTACTTGATTGCTCTCTTATGATTTCTTTTAATATTTAGGTTTACATCATATTTCGGCTAATAGTTCTATAGAAGTACCGGATCCAATAATCGAATAGATGTTTTAAGTACCATTGGTTAAGACGATGAATCTAAACTTTCTGTTACAAAAATAATGGATTCCCGGTCATTTAATATTAGGTATAGTAGATTTGAATTAAGTTGTCTCTGGCCTAGGCAGTTTAGTCAATATGGCAATTTGAAGTAAAAACTACATCAGCCCTGCTCTGTTGAAGATGTATCAGAGAGATAATGTGTTGGTCAATTTAGCTTGATGAACGAGTGGTTAGCTGAAGCATCATATACGGTTTTGAGATTTAGCCTTAGCCATGGACTATTCGCCTGCAACTGGATCTATTGGACCTACTGTAGGCTTTCCTGCACCAGGGGGATTAGTAACAGCAACGCATAAGAACTTATTTTATTGCTTAACGCATTTTATTGCTTGTCAAAGGTTAATGAATAAATGAAGCCCACGAAACGATAAATCTGGTTGCCATGTTTCCTGCAATGTTTATAAAATATCATACCACATTTTGTAAATCACTGATTAATAACTTTAGAGGGGGCGTAGAGCGTTGTAGAGGTAGTATTACTGGCTTCTGTAGCTCAGCCTATCTTCAATCTACACGTGCCCCTGGGTAGTGCTAAATGAGTAACGAGTAAAAGCTTTCGTTGATGCAGCCCACACAACATGCCTTCTTCAAGGATGCTTTGTATCGGGCTGCTCACAAGGAAATGGTCAATACAACCCTGTCTTCAGGATAATTTAAAAAAAAACATTGTGATTTATGACAGTAGGGTATTCGCTGTAAAGTTTTAAAGCTCAGTTTATAATGTATTTTGGCTCTCTGATCTTTACCGCCACACAAGCAAAGATTACAAAATGTGGTACAATATTCATAAATCCTTCAGGAGAATATGGCAACCAGATTTATCATTTCGTGGGCTTAGTATAACGGTCGCCGAACTGAATCGCCACACTATTCAAGAATAAAATATTGACTATACGATCCAGTACTTAAAATATCCAACAGGGTCACATCAGAGATCTAAATCTATATCATAAAGTTTTTTCTAAATATTCTCCATTTTATTGCTACCATAGAAAGTGGATTATGGCTTTTTTATTTCCTAAATTGAATGTGCCTTAAAACATTTCAGGAGAAATTTTTTTTTCCAAATTTTCTGGGCCAAATCGTGAAAAGTTTCGATCGTTTCGCTTCGTGCATGAGAAAGTGAATTTTCTTTGACCCGCTTCGATTTTTTTTTCTTCTTTTTTTTTTTTTTTTTTTTTTTTCATTTTATACGAATGAAATTATCATGAATTATCAGCTCCATTGTGTGACTCGCTCTCAATAATCTTTTTGTTTTCTCCTCATCAAATGTTGATTTTTTTATTTTATGTAATAAGGATGATTACGAAAAAAAAAAGGTCCCTAAGAATCTATTTGAATGCACCAGTTATTATATGAAGAAAGTTTTTTTTTTGTGCGTTATTATTTCAGTTTCGACATGATCTCGTTTTTTTTTATAACGCTCCATAACATAATTTACATTTGATAAATTAATGCAGTGCCTAGATAGTGTGAGTGGGTTGCAGTTCAACCTACTTGATATTCAGTTTTCGGTGGGTTAACCGCTGAGTACTTGCTAATTTATTTACCTGTAGCAGTTGAAAAGAAGAACTTCTGTTGTGAAACTGGTTTCTATTTGTAAACATGTAGAGACAGACAATGGTGTTGGTCTTCGTTGTGGTTTTGTGACAACGGGGTATTCGCTGTAAAGTTATGAAGCTCTGATTTACAAAATGTGGAACGATATTTATAAACATTTCAGGAGAATATGGCAACCAGATTTATCACTTCGTTGGCTTCATTTGGTTTGACAATTCCCATTTTGATTCTATTCCCATTTTGACAAACATTAAAAATGACAATTTTATGCATGAAATGAAATTGAATAAATCGTAAACACAGTACAGATTATTTAAAGAGAAACTGGTTTCCATTTGTAGACATGTACCAGACAGACAGAGTGTTGGTCATCACTGTGATTTATGACAATAGGTTATTCGCTGTAATGTTATGAAGCTTGGTTAGAATATATTTGGGCTCTCTGCGCTTCGCCATCACATAAGCAATGATTTACAAAATGTATATAAGCATATACATTTGAGCCTATGCATTTATATATAAGCGTATACATTTGAGCATATACGTGCTCAAAAAAATACCAAAAATACATTCGCTGCAGTAACATTACTGCAGCGAATGTGTTTTTGGTATTTTTTAATTTTGAGCATGTTTTTAGTCATGATTCAATTCAAATATGTTAATGTGAACGGCATATTTTTTAATTACTTTTATCAATAAATAAGGGTTATAAAGCGGCTTCAATCAGTAACACCTGACGTGGTGTTATTGATATAAAAACATGTTTATAAGCATTTCAGCATTCAGCATTTATTATGACAACCAGATTTATCTTTTTGTGGCCTCCATTTATTCATTCCCCTTTTGACAAGCAATAAAAATGGCATTATTGTACCTGAAAATGATAATTATATACATTGTAAACACAGTTCTGACTATTTGTATGAATAAGTAGTGAGGTCACATTTACTATATTACAACACGCTAATTCTTAACTTATAGTGATAGTGATGTTAGCATATCTCACTACATTCAGCATCATTTTGATGAGGCTGGCTCGTTGAGACCAGTAAATGATATTGAAAATAATGTTAATACAGCGAATGCATTTTGGTATTTTTTGATGATGAGCATGTTTTTCGCCATGATTCAACTCAAATTACCAAAGAAGACATGTGTTTACGAGAACGGAAAATTTTTCTAAATTACTTTTATCAGTAAAGAAGGGTTATAACGCTGATTTAATCAGTAACACCTTATGTTTTGTTATTGATATAAAACGCGTTTATAAATGTGCGTTCGATCAGCACTTAACATTAAACATTCAACTTCTGCTGTCATACATTACAAGGAAAAAAATATGCTTTATAATAGGAGATTGGATCTGATTAGCTGGATGGAGACCGTGATAAAGTGAGTTTTTCTCCTTTCATATAGTATGGATTAGATACACTTATCTGTTACAACTCTTATTATTATAAGAAAAATATGTATTTTTTGAAAACACCAAGACAAACCTTCCTAACAGTGAGAACATGCAAAAGAGAATAGGTTTGAGACTATTGATAATATTCATTGTACAGGTTTGAGACTACTAATGGTATACGTTGTATAGGTTTGAGACTATTGGCAGTATTCGTTGTATAGGTTTGAGACTATTGGCAGTATTCTTTGTATAGGTTTGAGACTATTTTTAGTCTCAAACCTATACAAAGAATTCTTTTGTATAGGTATTCTTTGTATAGTATTCTTTTTGTATATTATTCTTTGTATTCTTTGTATAGTATTCTTTGTATAGGTTTGAGTCTATTGATAGTATTCATAGTCTTGATGGCAGTTATCAGAATGTTCACCCACATCATTCCTAAACTGTATAGGGGCAACTCAGCTCTAGGCACGGGGATGTGGTGTGGTGTAGTAGTAGTAGTTATCAGAATGTGTTCTAACAGTCAAACCACCTCTAGAATTTTCTAGGTTTTCTTTCATACAGCCTTTAATTATAAGATAATTTCTCGTGGAAGCTTTACCGGAATGTAATACCTTCTTTTCCTTCTAATGCAGCTGGCAAATAGACCATGATCTTTTACGCCATAAGGGCTGCACCGATAAGTGCACCATAAGGGTGCATGACATAACCTTAAACATAAGGGTGCATGCACCATAAGGGTGCATGAGAAAGTGAATTTTCTTTTTGACCCGCTTCGATTTTTTTTGTATTCTTTTTTTTTTTTTTTTTTTATACGAATGAAATTATCATGAATTATCAGCTCCATTGCGTGACTCGCTTTCAATAATCTTTTGTTTTCTCCTCATCAAATGTTGATTTTTATTTTATGTAATAAGGATGATTACGGAAAAAAAAAGGTCCCCAAGAATCTATTTGAATGCACCAGTTATTATATGAAGAAAGTTTTTTTTTTGTGCATTATTATTTCAGTTTCGACATGATCTCGTTTTTTTTTATAACGCTCCACAACATAATTTACATTTAATAAATTAATGCAGTGTCTAGATAGTGTGAGTGGGTTGCAGTTCAACCTACTTGATATTCAGTTTTCGGTGGGTTAACCGCTGAGTACTTACTAATTTATTTACCTGTAGTAGTTGAAAAGAAGAACTTCTGTTGTGAAACTGGTTTCTATTTGTAAACATGTAGAGACAAACAATGGTGTTGGTCTTCGTTGTGGTTTGTGACAACGGGGTATTCGCTGTTGAAGATAAGCCACGGACGCCGAGTAACAATGCCCCCGCAACGCTCTACGATCCTATTAGGAACGGGACCTACGGCTTAAAGTGGATTCTGAACCACTACAAACACCCATGGCAACGTCGGGATTTGAAACCGATACTTGTGGTACCGAACGCCAGAGCTTTAGCCACTCGGCCATCTGGCCCCAATGTAATACCTTAGTGTCGGGAGTTACTTTTCCGTTATAGACTATTCACACTAGGGAGACCTCTGGTGTATAAACAATAATTATAATAATCCACGAAGTACATATACAAGAAGATTACTAGTCTTGTAATATACTTAATATGAAATTGTGTGTTGTGAATTTTTCCAATTTAAATTATGAAGCAATGTTTTCTCTTATAATATTTTTAAATTTTTGAATGTTTATTAATTTATATTTTTTAATAATGGTAGTCCTATAAGTATTCTATAAATAGCAAAATTTTCAACCATAAAATTTCATAAATCCATGAATTTCTGATGAATGGCACAGTATTCGTTGCAGATTGTGGGTTGAAGGAATGAAATTAAACCTTGTTTCTGCATTAAGTCCAATTTCTATTGAATGCAACATTCAAGTCCGTTCCCCAATTCCAAAATGGCCTTGAGTTCTAGAATGATACACACAGCATAAGGATGTACGGCACTAGTATGTGTAGTTAATTTTCAGAGACATTTTATTCATGCCCGATCCAGATTGCACGTAGGGTGCGGGACAACGTCTAACCTCATGGCACAAGTATTGTCCTTTAGTGTGTCACTGCCACAATCTCAATTGATCAGGGGAAGATTTTTGCCCAACATCCCACTTGCGTACGATTTGTGACTGCAATCACTGTCATCGGCACCAAGACATCATATTTTCAATTTTGTCATGAAAATAAATTGTTATGGAGAATTTCTCTGTATTCTGATCTCATTATTATCAAAACATTTTGGATCTGAAAATACAAAACATTAGTACAAAAGGGAAAATTTACATGTTGGCTTGTAAATAATAAAAAGGAGACAAATAAAGCATGTATTTCATATGTGCAAAATTTCCTATAATTATAAATGCCAGATACTTCTTTCCCAATTAAAACAGCAATTCAGATAAACAGTGATAAGCTGTGAATTACAAAATCAACCTCTTATTATCAAAGAAATATCTTATTCTTGTGTATAATTCTTATATAAGTATTCTTGTATTCATTAATTTTGTATAAGGATATTTTATATCTTTTACTTGTGTTGATCTATCAGACGTACCTGGTGGAGTATGTACTTGAATATATACGAAGGCATTTATTCTAAACATGAATTTCTAAATGCATTAAAGTAAAGTGTAACCATTATTAATTTTTCTCCTTTTCCGAAACTAAATTCAGACAGAGACTAGCTATCCGCTCGCACCAAAACCACACAAAACAATTGAAAAAATTGCAAAATTGATGTGCTGATATTCTTAGTTGATTTCCGTTCTGAGGAAAGTGTGACTTCCTTGCAGAGCGTCTGGACGAGATGACGGTGATGTGGAGCACCTTCCGGCAGACGGAGACCAGTATGGTCGAGTACGGACTGTCCCCAGACCAGCTGGACAGCGTGGCTAACGGCACGTGGCAGATGCTCAACAACCGGGGGACGCACCAGTACGTCCACACCGTCAAGCTGCGGGGTCTCCTCATTGACACGCAGTATCGTAAGTACTCTTCTATATTCACTCTCTCTCTGATGACGCTTTGTAAAATATACCATGTATTTAATAGGATGCTATTTAAATATAAAATCAAATGGATATATTCCTTATCCATTTAAGTCCAAATAATTTGATAAAAGAAAAGATAATGGATATGGATATATTGCTTGATAATGGTTATGGATATATTGCTTGATAATGGATATGGATATATTCCATGATAATGGATATGGATATATTCCTTGATAATGGAAATGCATATATTCCTTATCCATTTAAGTCCAGTTAATCTGATAAATTAAAGTTCATTATAGTTTCTATTCTCTGTTAACTGCCAACTTACCAGATTACTGTTTACAATTTAAATATAGTAAGCAAATAGCAAACAGAAAGTAGATAAGGAACATTTAAGAACAATTAATCGGTGAAACAAAGCAATAAATTTCATTACACGTGTCTTATCCCCTGCTTATTCACTTACCGGTATTGTTCTTTGGTTTGATTCGAAAATACACTCATGTCCATAAATTTGGATAATGAAGTTCAGGCAAAGAAAGAGACAGAAGCAAAACAAATTTGACTTATTTGTAAAGTCTATTTATTAAACAAAACGTAAAAGGAGCAAAAAGATGCTATATGTTTGACATAATTAATAAAAATTGCGATTTTTACTCCCTGGAGCAAATTTCAAAAAACCTATTTACAAAAAACAATATAGCATGGTTAGTATGATGGTTAATATGGAATATGTCTCCTGGATGATGCAATACAGGCCTTTACAACGCCTAGGCATGCTGAGCATCAAATTATGAATCTGATCTTGGGGAATATTACACAGCTCATCAAGCAATACCCTCCGAAGTTCCGGTTGACAGGTGGGAGGGGGTTGACGGGCTGAATTCGTCGGCCAAGCATATCCCACACATGCTCTATTGATTCAAGTCCGGTGAGTATGCTGGCCAATCCATACAGGTGATATCCTCCAATTAAAGGCATTCGTCTACAATGTTTGCACGGTGAGGACGGGCGTTGTCATCCATAAACCGAAATTCAGCACCCATGGCGCCCCGAAACAAATGTACATGTTGTTCCAGAATGACATCCCGATAGATGTGGCCTGTCATCGTTACACTCTGAACATGCAGGTCATTTCTGGAAACAAGAATAAAATCCTCCCCCAAAATGTGCGAGCCATCCTGCACCACCGTAACGGTGTCGTTCAATGGTGTTCTCTTGGTGGTAACGGGTACCTGGCGCCCTCCATATGAAAGGCCGGCGAGAATCAGACTGCAAACTAAACCTGGACTCGTCGGAAAACATCACACCAGACCACTGTTGCGGAGTCCACAATGCATGCTCTCTACTCCAGGTTAATCGCAGGCGACAGTGAGTTGCGGTAAATGGAACACATCTGACAGGCCTACGAGCATATAGACCAATGTGCCCTAAGCGTCTGTACATGGTCTGCCTTGAAACTGTCGTACCGGTAGCTGAAGAGAGCTGACGAGACAGGTCTGATGCTGTGCTCCGTCTGTTTCTTTTGGCAGTAACTGCTAAATACCGGTCCTCATTCGGCGTTGTAACTCGGGGGCGACCTGTGCTGTAACATCTACTCCCATTACCATCATCTTGGAATCGTTGCCAAAGTCTGGAGATGACACTCTGGGCGATTCCAAGTTCCTCGAAACTTCCAGCTGGGTAATTCCACATTCCAGTCGTCCGATAATTCTACCGCGTAAAAAATCATCCAAATGCTTCCTTTGTGCCATAACTATGCGATTATTGCACTGAAAGGCTTTTAAAGCGCTTGTGAACAATTTTACTTCTTTGCCACCATTCCTTATATACCCTCTCTTACACTTTCGTCATTTGGTTTAAATACACAAAGATCATCATTGTGTATTTAAACCAGGTTAAAGTATCCAAACAAGCTGCTTAACAGTCGTCTAACAAGTTATTGCAAACTAAAAAAACATGTTTATAAGTATTCAAATTACATCAAACATTGCCCTCGCTTCGTTAGAAGACAAGTGAAGAAAGTGAATAAAATATTGCCAATAATTCGAAAAATTGAACATTCACTATATTTTGTCACTTTTTGTAAATAAAACTCTTGTTTTCTTTACTTAATTCTGCTCTCTAGGCTGCAAGTGGGACAACGGTCATTACCTTCTTGCATTCCTCTCAAATTCCTCATTGTTTCCTTTTCATGCATTTCTCAGAAAATTTACCTATGCAATCAAATTTCACTACTGAAAATGCAACTTTTGTACAATTTTAATCCATTTACCCTATTATTTTACAAATGTTATTATTCATTTGATTTATGTTGATTAATTTCTGTTGATAACATATTTCAAAACACTTCTGTCTTTTTCTTTCAATGAACAAAGAATTACAAATATTCCTCCTTCGCCAAATTGTTTTCCTGTAAGCATGAATAATCGATTATAAAATTTTCGACTTTCATCAACATCAACTTCCCTGTAAGCATGTAACATTCCTACTGCAAGCATATAGCATCGATTGCATAATGGGGGTCGACAACACATGTTTATTTGATATTGATGATCACAGTATCACAAATTTGGATAGATTTTCAATCTTTCTGTTTAAATTTAATAACGCTAATAATCAAATCTAACGCTTTAAATTTTAGTTAAAATTAAGAATGGAACGAGCGTATAAACGTTTCTATGTTTCAATGTAAAAAAAATACTCTAGAATAAGATTTCACAAACTTTTTCATTTGATGATCCATTTTACCCATTAAACACTTCAGAATCCCTGATTATAGAAAAATATATATAAATTAAAAACAAGTAATATAAAAAAAAAAAAATAAATAAAGTCAATTCCTACTTTTTTTCACTCTATTGCAGAAAGTCCTTTATAAATAATTTTCATTCATTTTTTTAAGTTTATCTGGCGCCATCTATTGGTAGATATATGCAACTTAAATCTAAAAAAAAAACTAAAATTAATGAATTAAATTTAATTACTGAATTAATATTTGAAATAATTGTATTAACATCCAGTGTCATCCACTACAAGTTAAAAAAAATGCATTTGAACTTGAGTGGATGAATAAAAAGTATTTTATGAACGATTGAAAATTTGAACAAGATATATATAGGGAGAGTGTGAGCTAATAGAAGAAATTGAAAAATCATGATTTAACAAAAAGGGCAAACGTTAAAGGTTTTTAATAAATCCCCTCTTGAATTTTATATCAGTTAACTTTTTATAATAGAATTTCAACCAAATATATTTATTAAAGTAAGTAATTAACTTATTAAAGTAAGTTGCTTAGTTTAAATATTTAAGAAAATTAACCCTTAAATGAAATATACATTATTAACACAAAATAACATAAATTATTTCCTCTGTAAACATAAGCTTCCGTGTTCCTTTTAATTAGTTCAATTGTTTATCGTTCATTACACGTACGATTAAATAAACAAATCCGAAGGAATCATTTTATTAATAAAATAGCATACATACAATAATTATTCAAATAAGGTATGACAAAGAAAAGTGGTGATGAAACAAAAAAGAGCAAAGGTGTTAAAGGTTTTTAATAAATTATCACTGAATTTAATTCTGGTTACCAGAATTTAGTTGAAATAAATCTTTGAATCCAAAGTGAATTTTTTTATTAATTTATGAGACACATTTCCGATAGAAAAAAATATAAACTTGATTGCTATACAATAAATAATGATTTACAATTAAAACAAGTCATATAAAAAAAAAAATTTAAGTCAATTCCTATTTTTTCACTATATTGCAGAAAGTCGTTTATAAATAATTTTCATTCATTTTTTTTATGTTTATCTGGCGCCATCTATGGGTAGATACAGGCAACTTAAATCTAAAAGAAACTAAAATTAATTCATTAAATTTAATGAATGAATTAATATTTGGAAAAACTGTATTAACATCCAGTGTCATCCACTACAAGTTTAAAAAATGCATTTGAACTTGAGTGGATGAATTAAAAGTATTTTATGAACGATTGAAAAGTTGAACAAGATATATATAGGGAGAGTGTGAGCTAATAGAAGGAATTGAAAAAAAAAAAAGAATTAAAGAATTTGATTAGTAATTCGTAAAGAAACTATTCGCAAACAAGTATTTGATATGCAAAAGAATATAATTTTACTATGTATTAAGCATAAAGCCATAATATTTATATTTATGATATGGGTGAATTTTTTTAAATTTCAAATAAAAACTTGAAAGGAATTAATATGCAACATGCAAAACCATCTCAGACATGCAAGATATATCCATCAGTATTTTAAAGTTGACTGATTTTATAAACGCTAATGCTGCTTCGTAGAAATATGAAGTACAAAATGGTAGAAGTTTGCCTAGGGCTATTTCGGAGAATGTTGGAATATCTGTAGTAATCCCAAGTCAAAATTTATTTAACGAGTTTTATGAAAACTGGTTTTAAATCTGAACCGCTTGCTAAATCGGTGAATTTTCCTTAAGAGTTTGTAATCAAAAAATTTCAAACACATCCCGGCCGCAGACTCTTTAAAACACTAAATGAAAATACAATTAGTTCAGTTTACTTGAATAAGTTTTGGCTATCCTTGCATGACGTCATAAAATTGTTTTCGGGACAATTTTCGACCCTTGCGGGGGCGAAGACTTCAGTACAATTACTAAATTTTCCGCGACCCCTAACCTTAAGTTACGGAAACGGAAATACCAATATAAATATACCCCGAAAACCTCCACATAATCATTAATATAGTTAAATTTACATTATTGAAATTACATCGCGAATTTAGATAAAACAAGAAAAATTTACGCTAGTAAGTTAAATAATAAAAGAAAGAAGTAAGTTAAGTTAAGTTACTCAGGTACAATTATCCGCGCCGACAGTCAATGTATTAATGAAAAAAAACATTAAAGAATTTAAAAACAAATACAATAGAAATGATAACATTAACTTCTTAAGAATTTTAGATGTCATTTGCAAAAATTACGATAGCCAGTACTTGTGTTAGTTTTGCACATTCTAGCAATAAATGAAAATTTAAGGAACCAAATAGACACTTCAGATTTGCAATTTAGCTATTTTGGTCATTTTGAGTTTCACGAATTCTGTTTAGACGTGGGAAAGACTCAAAGAACCTTAAGTTACGCGGCCCCATATTACGTTTGCTACTCGCTGCTTGAGAAGTCCTGGTCCAGGGCAAAACAGTGTATGACAGGGAAACCTGCTGGCACAGATATGACTCAAGAAACACATATGACAGTTTGATGTGATTTGCATTCCATTAACATTGCTTTTTCATAATATAGTCCTTTTGTTAGAGTATTTATTTAGCGTCATTTTACTACTTAACAAGTAATATAAAAAAAAAAAAAAAATTTTTAAAGTCAATTCCTACTTTTTTTTTCACTCTATTGCTGAAAATCCTTTATAAATAATTTTCATTCATTTTTTTAAGTTTACCAGGCGCCATCTATTGGTAGATATAGGCAACTTAAATCTAAAAAAAACTACAATTAATTAATTAAATTTAATGAATGAATTAATATTTAAAAACTGTATTGACATCAAGTGTCATCCACTGCAAGTTAAAAAAAAAATCTATTTGAACTTGAATGGAGGAATAAAAAGTATTTTATGAACGATTTAAAATTTGAACAAGATATATATAGGGAGAGTGTGAGCTAATGGAAAAGATTGAACAAAAAACGCTATAGAGAAAGCTAAATTAGAAATGAATTTACACTGAATTTACACTGAACAAGGTTTTATTCCTCTAGCGAATAATAAGATTATATATCATGAATGAAATACTGTCTCTAGTTTTCACCATAATTCTTTAAGGCTTCTCTAATTCTTTTTAATTTTTTTTTTAAATTTTTAATATGGCTTTCACCATATTTCTTTACATTTGCTAATAGAAGAAATTGAAAAACACCAGTGAAGAGTAAAAATTATATTTTAAAAATATTCGGTTCAAAATAACTTCAAAATCACTAAAAAGTTAATATTCGTATTTTTACCGCATATCATAACAGATATGCGTTTTTTTTTAAATACGTGCATATTATGAAAGAAATGCGGGTTTTTTATTTCAGTAAATGCTTTCCTTATTTCAAAGTGATTACACGATCACACGATCACACGATCACAAGTGATTAAAAATCACACGATGTTTCGCTATGCTCACGTGCAAGATTATGATTGCAATTGGGAGCTTCCCGCTCTGTTATCATGGCGATATCTTAAAGCATTCAATTATTTTCGAGACTTGAAGTAAAAATAAATTAAATAATGTCTTTATTGAGGAGAATTTCATTGTCTACTAAGTAATTATTTGAAATATTGTTTTTTGCTTTTTTCCCTTTAAATGACAGGTTCGATAAGAGCATCTAATGTTTCGTTTTTAAGAACACTTATACATTCCAATACGTAATTCTCAAGTAGTAAATGAAAAGTTTTCAAGAAGATGAATAAAATTAGATAGATTATATAGATATTGGATAGATTAGATATTTTATTACTTTCTTTAATCATCCATCCCATTTCATCTAGTTTTAATTGATTAACGAATTTCATTTCTTTAGTGTTATCACAGAATCCATGAGTTTAAAAAAATATATGCAAGAAATACTATAAGAAGTTTAATCTTCAACTGGTAAATTTTTTTCATAAAATTGTTCTGCGACAGGTTCTTGCTTATTGTTATTCTTAATTCATTACACCAATCTTCTTTGTAATGTCAGTACGAACTGCAATCGATTAAAAAAACAGAGGTGCAGTGAGACAAATAAAATAATTTTAATCGAAATTTTATCTCAAATTAAATAAACTGATAAATTTAAAACGTGAGTAAAAGCAAATTAAATTTACATTAAAAAAGATTTTTTATGACTGAATACTTTTTTATCATAATCATCAGTCTTTTGATCCACAGAGTCAGGTGTCCCTGGAAGACCTTAGATTCTTGTTTTGCAAGATAGGAAGTACGGCTTGAGGGTAAAAGAACATGGCAAGTAGGTTATATCAAAAGTTCAAAATAGGTTTAAACACTTTTGTGTTGATGCAGAGTCGTAGAAAGTGAAAAAGCAACACACAGTACGGTTCAGACAAGTTAAAAGTTTTAGATAACAAAAATAAATTAAAGATTTTCTTTTTTGTCAAGATGGATAATGGTGCTTCTCCTTGCGCTGCATATAAAGTGCTTTTAAAAGAAAACAAGTAAGGGTAGAAGTTATAATTTAAAATAGATTCATCTCTTATAGTATCACAAGAAGCTTTCGTTTCAAAACTTTTTCAATAAAATAAAAGCTCATTTGCGCGTGTTTTCAATCACGGGTATTTTAAAATTGACGTGAAATAAGTATTGCTAAGATTAAGAAAGATTTCCCAATATCTTTGGTCGTCCTTCCTTTCTGTAGAGTACATTGGCCTTTCAGGGCCTTGAATTCTTATCTAAATACAGAAATAAACATGACTGGAGTTAAAAACGAGAGATAATTGAGATAAATTACAAATGGTGCTGCCCAAATAAAGTAAACAAAAAAAAAAATATTTAAAATAAGTTTAAGCTACGTGAGAAATTAAAATTAAAGTGTAAAAATGATAAAATAAATAAAATTAATTTTATAATTAATTTTTTAAATTAATTATTAAAAATTAAAAAAAAAAAATTGTGAGTAACCAGACGAGGGAGGGGGATGTCTGCTGCATAGAAAAATGATGACTGGAAAATTAGAACTGGGACATTTGTCAATCATCATCAAGTGACATTTGGACATCAAGTGACTTGCTTCTTACTTAATTTTGACAGGAATGAATTTCAGAAATGTCAATAGATTATTGTTTGAATTTTCTCAAAATAGTATCTAAGGATCAGTTATGATTATGAACATAAATTTAACCATCACTGAACAGTATATGTTAAGTTCCCATGATGAAATAAGTGATAAAATATGTTCATACTTGATATGATCACACTTAATCTCTGAACGGTTCACGGCTAAATTCTAAATAATTCACTGTAAGGTTGGGGTTTACATTTCATTCTCGCTTCATTTAAACTTTAAATTATTTGCATTTCTTTTGATGCATTTATTGTTATATTTTATTGAATTTATTTAAATAGTTTTGCAATGTCATTGATAACAGCTAATATGCCATGTGGAAAGGGTTACATTCATCATGATTGAATATCATTACTGTATTATTTTTAGCCATTAATGAAACATAAATGATATTTTACATCTGTTTTGTTTTATGCATCAAATGCATTAAGCAATTCCATGGATATTTTCCTCAACGCATCATAAAGTAATTTTAGAACACAGAGTCAAAGGTTCTGGTGGAATAGCTTTTAATAACTCAGCATCTTGAGATTCAGGCGCAACAGAGAATCGAGCTAAAGAGAGTTTTTGGAATGAGCGAATTTGCTCTCTTCTTGAAGACGATTTACAGCTTCGGTAACTGGTTATGGCGTTGCGTCACAAGCCGAGTTTTTGTTCTTTTCCTCTGCCATTGTTTCGCTTCGTGTCGTGTCATCGGTGATGACCGCTCGGAAGGGAACAAAAGTTCTTTTATTTCACTTTCGAACCTATAATAAAAGAAACGGAACCGTGAGAAGTCGGTTGGTTTCACATTTCATTCTCGCTGAAGGGTGGACAAGTTCATTGAACAAATTTGAAGATTTCTTAAAAAATGTCGTTAAAAAGCGAAAGAAAGATTATATGTCTTTCCAACTTTTACAAAAATCATTCGATTGATGATCCACAGAAAAGCTGAGGTTCACGACCCTTGGAGGCATGCGTTACTTTCAAGAACAAGGAAATTCTTTGATGATTGTTGATTGCTCACTTGGAAGTCTTGAAAATCAGGAACGATACAACATTAAAATATGCCAGTTACCTCTAAAAAATTTCGCAGGAGACAATGCTCTTCATTCTTCATCGTTCGTTGTCGTAACATTGGTAAAAAAAACCATATAAAGCGTTGTTAAAATTTCACTTTGAAAACTTTTTTAAAAATAAAATTGGTATTTTTATGTTGCAATTCTTATTTACGTTTAAAAATTGTAGAAAATGAAAATAAAAAAAAAAACGATAGTTATAATAGCAATATTTTTCTAATGGCAAGGCAATAGCAATAGCAAGTAATACAAAAATAGTTATCTTTATGCCATAAGCAAGGGTTGCATCGCAGTTACTCTTCAGCACTACCCAGGGTGCAGTTGTAGCTTGAAGATATGCTACGGACGCGAGTTACACTAACCCCACAATGCTCTACGATCGCATTAGACCGGGACCTATGGTTTAAAGTGGATTACCACTACAAGCATCCATGGCACGGCCGACACTCGAACCCGAAACTGAGCGTCAGAGCTCTAACCACTCATCCAGCATGCCCACGCATTAACGATATAACTCTAAAAATTCAATGTAACAAACAATATAACTACAAGAAATGATGATATCACTAGTTTTTTCCACTTGATTAAATCAATAAAATAAGACATTTGAACAAATAAAGTCAAAAAGTTCAAAATAGGAGCATCAATCCAAGAATACAAGCCATCACTTTTTCCAACGCCTCTCAATCTATGATATTTAGATAATAGATTATTACTCCATCCAAAACCTTTGCTCAGACTAAGCACGCATCACTTTGACCCCAGAAACTTTTACTTTTCCACACGGCATTTTAGCATCATCAAGTTTTAACAAGGAGGGGCCTGAATGGCCGAGTGGCTAGCGCTCTGGCGCTCGGTACCACAGGTTTCGGGTTCGGAGTCCCGGAGGGGGCCATGGATGTTTGTAGTGGTTCGGAATTCACCTTAAACCGTAGGTCCTGGTCTAATAGGATCGTAGAGCGTTGCGGGGGGCATTATGACTCCGCGCCCGTGGCTTATCTTCAAGTTACACGCGCCCCCTGGGTAATGCAAAGTGAGTAACGTCTGTGCAGCGCTTGTCTTAAGGCATCAAGACCAAGCTGCCTAAGTTTTGCCAGCTGCATTAGAACAAAAAAAAAAAAAGTTTTAATAAGGAAGAAAAATTAAGATAAAAAATTCATAATAATCAAAAATCTAATTAATTATAAGTAAATGCCTTTCTTTTATCAGAGTTCTACCGTAATAAATTTCTTTGTGTGATTCAAATATAACATATAAAACTACTAAAAGAGTCATTTAGTTTTTCCATGTAAATTAATCTAAATTTATAACTAATAGAAAAACAAGAATTTTTGTTAATAATAAAGATAGTAAATAAATTTTAATTTAAAATAAAACGTGTTTTAAAATATCAATCGATATTTTTTAAAAAAAGAATAGCGTTTTTTTTTTTCTAACTGGCTATCTCAAGTTTTCCTTCTTCATTAACAAATAATTCTTGATTTTTCAAATTAATTTTACACTACATTCATTCTCTTGTCAAACTACATTCTCCTGTCTGGAAAATTATCAACATCATGTAAACCGTTAATTAACTTTAAGTTAAAAATAGTTGTAATATTAATCACAGATAATAAATGAAAATAATTAAAAACAATTTTTTTTTTAATTACTGGTATTGTAACTTATTAACTTTCTTTGTTTAAAAATTTTACTTCACAATCTTGAAATATTGTACTTTTTTAAGCATAAGCGATTCGTTTTTTTTTTGAAAATATTATCACCTTAGTAAACTACATAAAAATAAAAGTCCTTCATTTTGGTTATGGTTTAAAATCTAACAGAAATCAATCGATTTGAAAATAGTTATCAATTATAACCTCAAACAAAGATTTATGCGGTGATTTTTATGTAGAATTCAAATATTGCATTGTTTGTTTTCAATTGCATTGTTCCAAACTATTATTTTATTGAGTTCTTGCGACTGAAAGAAGCAATGGCATGAAATTTAAAATTCCGAGAAGAAATACTCGTTGAAACAATGTCACAGCCTCTAGCGTTTTGTAGAAAAACCCTTAAAAATGAACAAATAAGGAGGATTGCCCCCTCCCCTATGTCTGGCATTTGCTGATGATAGTGAGGATATATAGTAGAATCATTGCAACTCGAGATGTCAAGGCCGCCGGGATGGCTTTTTACTCTGAGCGCTCAAATTGAATGAAAGCAAGAGTGATGTAGTTCATCACCTGTTGTGTGAAACGGTAAACATCCGTTTTAAAAGCGGAAATGGACGAATCGATTGCTTGTTAGGGGGTAATAAACAGGTAGACGTGAATTAAAACAATTTTAAATGAAAATGTTTAATAGTTATGGAGGAATATTTTGACATCTTGTTTCTTCATATTTTGATTAAAAATTATTTTTATTTTTACTAAAATTCTACAGAAAATTAATTTTCTTTCCTATTACGTTAGACTGTTAAATTCTGTTCAACTTATACATGTAAATAATAGGGAAGGAAATGGATTTTCTGTGGAATTTTAGTACTATAAAAAAAATTAAGACAAAAAATAAAATATAAATATATTTTTTTTCTTTCTAATGCAGCTGGCAAACACTTAGACAACTCGGTCTGGGATGTCTGCGCAGACGTACTCACTTTGCATTACCCAGGGGGCGCGTGTAACTTGAAGATAAGCCACGAACGCGGAGTCACAATGCCCCCGCAAAGCTCTACGATTCTATTAGACCGGGACCTACGGTATAAAGTGGATTCGAACCACTACAAACATCCATGGCACCCCTGGGACTCGAATCCGAAACCTGTGGTATCGAGCGCGAGGATCGGCCATTCAGGCATATATATATTTCTATAATATATAAAAATCGTATTTTGAACTTTTAGTTCAGATGTATTTCAATGCATCGCCTATTTTTTTTGACCAGTAAATTCTCTAAAATGGATCCTAGAGTGCACTGCTTTTAAAAATCAAATTTAAATATTTTAAGAATAATAATTGCTTTGACGATTATTTAAATTATTATTAAGTAACAACATCTATTTCGTTTATGAAAATTTTAAAACAGAACATTTTTGTTATTAAATGTCATAAAGATCAAAACAATTATATTGATATGGACCCCGCATTCAATATATCACGTTATTTAAATCAAATCTTCCAGCTTTAGTGTTGACCAATCATTAAAAATCGTGCTGCAAAATATTAAAAAACCAAAATATAATTTGACTTCGTTCTCAAAGTATACAGAATAGAAAAATTGTTAGTAAATATGTGCACTATAACTACATAAAACTAATTGTGTATGTGCATGTACTAATTATAAATATGTACACTTGACAAAAATATTTATTTCTTTTCATGCAAATTTTTTTTAACCGCTATTCGATTTATACCTCAGAAGTTAAAAAAATAGAAATGTAAAATATCATTCAAACTTTAATATTAATTTAATTAACTTCATTATTTATAAGTGCTTTCATGCAAATAAACTTTTAAAAATTTAATTTAATCACAAATAGAAAAAACTAAGTTATATTTTAAGTAATAAAAGCAAACACCGGAAATGTATAAAAATTTTTATGTTTTAATGAATTTTACGATTTCATATTGAGTCGTATTTATAACAGTTCTAAACAGTCAGCAATATTTATTTTTTATTTATTTGGTTATTATAATTTTTATTTTTTATTGAATAAAGTTTGATTTGCATGCATGAAATATTCTTCTCTATGACCTGGACGGCCTCTGTTGTGTGTGATGAAAAACTTCCTTTTAAAGAAGGACTCTTCGTTTATATTTGTTCGTTTATTTTCCTAACGGCAATTAGGCTACGGCTGCATGAATGGGTGGTTTATTTTTGCTGTGACAATGAATATGATCACCCATTTCATTACCATGAGGAAAATGAAATCAAAACAAATAGAGCTCCGGCCTTAGATTGAAACTATTGTTTGTTATCTTTTTATTCTTTTTTATAATTGACGCACACCAAGTTCGTTTTCATACTATATTTTTCTTTGCTATATAGATAAGAACGGGACCTTGTGACTAGCGCTCTGGCGTTCGATGCTACAGGCTTCGGGTTCGATTCCCGGCGTTGCCATGGACGTTTGTAGTGGTTCGGAATATACTTTAAACCATAAATACCTGTCTAATATGGCTGTAGAGCGTTGGGCGTAGTACTGACAATCCCTACGCTTCTAAAAAGAAAACATCCTATGTCTAGAAATCTACCAGAAGGCGAACGGTCTTGGCCAACAATGGAGCTGCTGCGGATATAGATAAGAACGGGTCTGATAGCCGAGAGACTAGCGCATTGGCGCTTGGTGCCAAAAGGTTCCGGGTTCGAATCTTGACTATGTTACGGATGTTTTCAGTGGTTCGGAATTTTAAACCATAAATACCTGTCTAATATGGCTGTAGAGCGTTGGGCGTAGTGCTGACAATCCTACCTTTCAAAAAGAAAATATCTTATGTCTTACCAGAAGGCGAACGGTCTTGGCCAACAATATGCTGCGCCAATGATGATATAGATAAGAACGGGCCTGATAGCCGAGAGACTAGCGCATTGGCGCTTGGTGACAAAGGTTCCGGGTTCGAATCCCGACTATGTCATGGATGTTTTCAGTGGTTCGGAATCCACTTTAAAACGTAGGTACCGGTCTGGTATGGCTTTAGCGCTGAAACCCTATCCCGTAAAATGAAAATGTCGCCTGTCTCGAAATCTGCCTGTAATCGGCGGAGCTACTGCGGCAATGGGGATGATGATATAGATAAGAAGTAAATAGTTATTTTTAATTCAAAGACTTGGCAAGACTATAGAATAGTAATAAAATAGAGCTATTTTAGAACAGAGAGTTTGAGGCAAACATCTCCGCACTTTTGTATTAGAGTTGGCGCTATATCGCCGCTTGGCTTCTTTCCTTGTGAGCATTTATGTAGAAAACGTAAACATGTTACGAAGCGAAATCCTAAGAATTCCGAGAGATTCTTCTTCTCTAGTGATGCATTTATTTAACTTTGTGCTTACTAAAGATAAATAGGCATATGAAATGTTTCTCTGACCCCTTTTGCATGCAATATAATAATACATTACAAGTGTTCAAATAAATGATATTTTATTTTTTAATCATTTTGGAGGGAAAATATGACTAAACAAACTTATTAATAAATTTAAATGCCAAATATTTAAAAAAATTAAATTTATTCTATTTCCGGCAAAAAAAAAGAGCCATTTCTATTAAAAATCATTATCATTTAGGTGCCAACAGCATAGAGTTAGTATAGCCAGCAGTAAAGATTATCGTCAAAATTTCTCAGCTATCATTGCAGAGTAAAAAGATTATGTTTGTCTCACCTGGCCATAATATGTGAGCACTATTATATTACTATTTTATGGTTAAGATCACCGGAACTGGATGTAAAGATTACCATTAGGACTCATAAGAGTGACAAAGAAAGAAATTACAAGAAATTTTAAGCATAATTTATTTTTTATCATGTGTGAACATGATGTTACCTTGGTTAAACGTTCGGGATATATCCAAAAAACAGAGGCTAAAAATAAATAATAAATAAGAGTATAAGTTATTATTAAAAACGGTTAATCTCCTCGGCAAATTCGAAAACTTTCATTTAAAAAACTTTTGTTTAATATAAACACTGACTATCAAGGGATTTTATATTTTGAAATTGGCATGAAATATGTGTGCTGCTAAATCTAAAAATTGACCCATATCAAGTCACGTACTCTATATTTCATTTTGAAGTGTCGGGCTTTCAAAAATATAAACAGATGATTGTTTCAAAAATAGTGTATAAGTGTTAGTTTATATTTATAAAGTTAATTTTTCGAGACCTTAACAGACTTATCTGTCATAATTGGGAGCATAGCATTTACTACTGTGCCCAAAAAGTAAGACCAATTTTTTTTTTTTCAAAAACTCTTTATTTATTCTTTCAAATTTATTTCATCGTCTTCAAAATAATCCCCTCCGGACACAATACACTTATGCCAACTTTTTTTCCAATCCTCAATGCATGTTAAAACTGCACTAACGAATATTATGACGTGAAATTTCACACAGATGTCAAGGACAGTGGCAGCAACCTCAAAAGAAAAAAAAAATTGAAATTCCATAAGTCCCGGGATTTTAAATTAAAAAAAAATTGTCTTACTTTTTGGATACAGTAGTATTTAACATTTCTTTTTTTTTAATATGTGACTGCATAGATTATTCAAAATTTTTGATAAAAATGTATAACCTTTTGTGTCAAGCGCATCGCCAGGATGCCAAGTCACCAAGTAAACATTTATTTACTTCCAATGGCAGGCTACAATAAAAAGAACACAAGGAATATAAAAATAACAACGAGAAAAACGAAGGAAATCACATAGTGACATGTTTAGCCCATAGGGGCCTCCCAGTAACGACCCTACACAGTAGAGGAAACAAGTACAGGGCAGACAGGAAGGTGGGATGAATCCATGTCCTCTCCGAGATTGCAGAGCATGCGTTTTAGGCTTTCAAATATTCTCATTTGAAAAAAAGTGATTGGCCAAATAATCCTGGCCTGTCATAAGTCTGAAAAGGGCAACTGCTTTAAGCCTGGGCTGATCAGGGATGTTTAGAATAAAGTTAACCCAGGTTTTAGATGAGTTGCCTTCACGGAAATTATCAGATAGAGTGTTCCGGAAAATATAACAATCAGTAAACATAACAATGAATGCTGCAGTTTCTGTTCATGGTAAAACGATATTGCGCCAAAATCCATCATTAGGATGCCAAGTCGCCAAAATTGCTGCCAAAGTACTTTTTCTCGAATTGCTGCCGGGGACTTTATAAAACGCTATTTCGCCAAAATTCGTTATTACGCCAACATTAGTAGCCAAACAACTAATACTTTTTATTCCTTCAAATTGTTTTTATATCAAATTTTATCGCTTTAACGCCAAATAATATCACTCTCCTGCCAAAATTATTTTCCTGAAATGCTTTTACACCAAATTTTATAGCCAATTGTTTTTCACTAAATTGAATTTTATTTTTAAATTGCTTTTACGCCAAAAAGTATTGTTTTTTAACGCCAAATATCACTAACAGAAATTTTAATTATAAAATGCTTTTTCTTATCGCTTTAACGTCAAATTTTAACACTATTATGTCCAAAAATTCATGCCTAAATTGCTTTTACCCTAAATTATATTGCTTTATCCCGAAATTTTGCGACTATTATGGCAGAATTTTTATGATTTGCTTTTACGCCAAGTGTTATCGCTTTAACGTCAAAATATATCACTAAAATGCCAAAATTTTATTCCTAAATGGCTTTGACGCCAAAAGTTCATTGGTTTAACGCAAAATTTTATTGGTTTAACGCAAAATTATTATGTCGAATTTTACCAAAGTTATTTGCAAGGCAATTTTTTTTTTCCTATTATGTCAAAAAATATTTCGTGTTGTTTACGACATCGAATTCGAATAATAACACAATATTAATAAAAAAAAGAGACCAATGAATAACTTACATTTTATTCCGTTATATCCTTTGTTGGAGGCGAAAATTGTCTTTCTATTACTTCATTAAAACCTGTCCTTTCATAGACAACTATTTCTTCTGCAAACTAACATTCTAAAATTAAAAAGTTAAATTTTTCCACACGAATTCAATTAACAGTTGCCACAAAACCTTAACTAAGTAAACAGCACAAAAAGCTGAAAATTTTAACGCGTTCGAGAGGCATTTTCACCGTGAATTAACATTCTAAAAATAAAAAGTAGCATTTTTTCGTGCCTATTCAAATAACTGTTGTCAAAAAATAACTATATCAACCTGCATTTAAAATAAAATAATTATTTGATCCTGAAACAAAAGTTATTAATGAAATAAAAAATCGTTTGTGTTGTTTGTTTCGTATTTTTATGAGTGGAAATTTCATGTTCTATATCAGTGGCCGACATACGTTACAAGGACAATCTCATAATCAATAATTTATCGAAATATTTATTTAAAAAGAATATATATTTCTGTTCTTATTTACTATAAATAAAAAATAAGCAAATAACAGTCAAAGTATCATTAAAATATTCATTGTATTATTCGAGAGAAAGAAGAAAAAGAAGAAGTTACGAATTATTCTAATTACAGTATTGTAACCCTAAAGAAATTGGCGAAATATTTCGGGTTTGCAAGACTGGCGACTTCCTTCAGGATACAGTATTCTAAATTTGAACCAAACTTTTCTCATATAATCTGCTGAGACTTTCCAATTTGTTTCACGGATGAAGAAACTAGTTGAATGCGCTATACAAGAAGCTACATATAATCTAAACAAGAGATTTCTATTAATCTCATATCATTCAAAATCGGCAGAGCTTATCGGGAAATTTTGTTGCCACTTTTATTATTTAGAATTGGGCCGATTCACAAAATAGAAGTCGTTGGGATCTGGCAACATTTTTTGGCTTCCAAGTGACGATCAACAAAATGTGGTAATGTATTTCCTATATCTGATTGGTCAAGATAAATTAAGTGGTTTTGATTGGCCCAGATTAATTACATGGCTTAATTTATTATTAGAATATTCTAGAAGAAATAGAAACTGTTCGTTTTGATAACTATTCATTTCATTCGTTACTAGTTCATGCAATTCGGTTATTTTATTTCCTTGTGTGTTGAGCAAAGTATTTCGATTAGCGATGTCTGGTGTTAAATAATTTATAAATCTGATGAATATATGTTGAAATACAGAGCGACACTTGATGGTGTAGCACAAAATGTGAAGAGGTCCATTCGTCGAAATTCGAGGTTTCTCAATTGTACGATGATAATGAGTTTGTACGATACTTATGAATGGATTCGCAGGTATTCGACTGCGCATACATCTGTTGAAATTGAATGTAAATTGAATACCGTAAATGATTGGAATAGTTTTTGTTGAGAAATCTACATGGATGCCATTATGAAAGAGAACATTATTCTGCGTGGTACACAATCCAACGTGATCTACGCAATTTAATCATATTCCAGCATCCCAGGGTAAGTGCATTTTCCCTACAATTTGCTTAAATTTAGTTTTTTGTGTTCATTTTTAGCATAAACTTCCTAAAAATTTCAGCTTATCTTTTTAATTAAAATACTGCTTCGTGAAATCGAGCTATCGTGGTAGGATTACAATTCATTTTATTCAGAATCGCACCCGTTATTTTCCGCACTTTGACGAAAAACATTTTTGTCCTCAGAGGCCCCTATTATGCGATTTTACCTTTAGAATTGTTCTTAATTGAAATTATAAGCTACTAGTTGACATGCAAAATTATATTTTCATTGTTAATTGTTATTACCACAGTATCATTTTCATTTAAAAAGTCATGCAAGAAATACCTAATCCTGTTTTGTGTATGGTATCAAATATAAAGTCTTTTTCTTAAAAGAAATTAAAGTCAAATTTTGCTTTGTTTTTTTTTAAAAATAGTATATATAAAAAATTCTACGAACCTTTATCACATTACTACTACTGACATTATCATATTAGATTGTAATACGGGCGCCTGAATGGCCGACGCTCTAGGGCTTGGTACTACAGTTTCGGGTTCGAGTCCCGGCGGTGCCACTAATGTTTGTAGTGGTCCCGGTCTCTCACATGATCTTAGAGCATTTCGGGGTTATTGTTACTCCGCGTCCGTAGTAAATAGTATCTTGAAGCTACTCACACCTCATGGATAGTGCCAAGAGTAACGTCAGTGTGGCACTTGCCTTAAGGCATAAAATACAACTGTCTGAGTGTTTGCCAGCTGCATCAGAAAAAAAAAAAAAAAGGTTCTAATATTATGATCTCTCCGTTATAGTTACAATTGTGATATAAATATCACAATACGTCTTCTAATCTCTAATTATCTCAGTGATGAGTTTCGATTTTTTTGTTCTATGGAACTCATTTTTAAGTATCGGGGTACTAATTATGTCATTATGATTTTTGGCGCAATTTTTTCTGTTAATGTAATAGCTGCGGGCGTAAACATCACAGGTTGGTAATGACATAGAAAGAACTCATTCAAAGTCATTGCTTTCTTTTCAGACTACCGTTGCGGAGATGGACTGCACTTCAGCGAGGTGTTCTCGTTCCGCACTCTGCGCAAGGGGACAGAGTGGAGGCCCCGGGTGCTCATCTTCGGGGACCTGGGTTTCAAGGACGGCGCCTCCACCCCCTGCTCATCGAGGAGGCCCGCAACGGAAGCGTCGACCTCGTCCTGCACAACGGTCAGTGCCACACAGTATTTATTTGTTTTTTCTGTTGCAGCTATTATCGTAACAGATTCAGCGTTAACAGGAGGTTTACTGAATACATTGCAAGATAGAAAGACAGTAGTGACCATATGTACATATATATATATACTAGCAGAACTTGGCATACGTTGTCCTAAAAAAATACATTGTAGGAAATTGCATATAGCAAATATATTCTCCATGTTCTAATATATGTAAATACTCATTTTTAAAGACAGATATCGTTTGAACGGTATATAAGATGAAATGCTGCAGCACCCTCTGGTGGCAAGTAACAATAAAGTGGATAGCGCGAACATACTTTCCATTCTCGAATACATATTATTACCAATTTTCATATCGATGGGATGAACGGTATATAATTTGATACACTACAGCACCATCTGGTGGTGACTTACAACAAAGGGGATAACATAAGAACATTCTCCATGATTTGTCAAACGTACACAAAAAAATTTCACCAAAATCTCTCCAGCCATTCAGAAGAATTCAGTGACAAATACAGGCTTCTACGACCATCTTCCCGAATCCCAACCTATAATCAACTCATTCGGTTGTTGCAGTAATCTTTATTAAGATTAGTTACGTTGCAGTTTCTAATAGCAGCCACTTCTAACTGCTGTACTTGTATAATTCATCACCACCTTATGGCTCTCTGATTTCTCTGCAAGATGTAAGCCAGACCATTTATATTGATGCCTATATAACTTTTTTTTCGCTCTCACGGCAGAAACTTTTGGTCTTGCATAGTTAGTGCGCGTCCCGAACTAATCCCACAACTTTAAATATTTTAATTATTATTAATAATAAACTATGCAAAAATATTCAAAACTTTTTAATTTCCTGAAAATTCTTCTTGATTTATTTCTACAACTTACAAAAGCTTCGGTATTGCTATGTATATATATTCCAAATCTTTATATATAAAAGCAATTAAAAATACAATATATTATGAATAAAATAAGGGATTTAATGAGAAATACAACATGAATTTTATACGAGTTTTAACATTCAGTTTGTTTAGTAACCAAACGAAAATCATTTGTTATTGTCAGTCAAATTATATTTATTTGTTTATCATATATATATGTGTGTGTGTGTGTAGAAATTAAAAATCATATTATTATATATGTATTACAACCTAAGATTGGTGGTTTACAAATATAAGTATAATAACCAATCCAAACTGATTTATGCATTTTAATGTATAATCTCGCATGAACTTCTTTTTTACGAACACCTATATTACCTACACACACCTCTTTTAATGAACACCAATTTTAAAAACTATTTTTAGGTTCAACATATTTCTTGAGGTTAAAAGAAAAAAACGAAAAAAAAGTAAGCGGACCACTTTAAAATGAATCTATTCTAACGATAGTGAGTCTGATTAAAAAAAGTTTTCAGTATTTTTTCTTCTTTTTTTTTCACAAATGCAAACGCCTATCGGTGGACTATTCGAACTTGTATAAATGGTACCCAAGAACTACTGATGTTGAACAATAAAAAAATTGAAATAAAATGTAACTTTTTAGACGAATAAGTACAGAAACTTACTATATTTACCCTATTTATTAATCTTTATATTACATAAGAACAATGCCATTCATAAATGTAATGGATGCTTTGGATGTAACTGAAAATCATTGTCTAAGATCCATGCATATTAAATCGGTATTCATTCTTCCTAAAAAAAAAGAAACATTTAAGGAAAATGCGCTTTCTATTGCAGCTTTACGATCCCTTTTATGTAGTCACTGGAAACCAAAGACGTTATGGCACGCGTATATTTACTTTTTACTGTCCTTCACAGGATTTGATAAATTTGCTTCAAAAACGGAGATGTGTTTTCTTTTGGTCAATGAGTACAATGCCTATCTGCCACCGGCATTGTCCACTGAAATTGTATTTTTATGCTCCGTGTGAGTTGATTTCAATTTTTCTGTGAGACAAGTAAACAAAAAAATAGTAACGGACGCATGGGCATTATGCCCACCGTTTTTACAAAGGAAAGCGTTATTTTATTGCCGTCTTAACCATAAAATAGTGTTGGTATACCGCAAAAAGACGTTCATCTTTTGAAAGAACAATGGGTTAGTTTCTTCTAAAATTGAGAAGATTAATGGATTCGAAACCTTAAGTAATGAGTTGTGCATGTAATAAAATGGAACGTAAATAATTTTACCATTAATTGCATTTTCTTCCGAGTATATGTGATGCTTGTATATATATATATATATATATATATAACATTTAAAAGTTTATTTTTATTAAATTTAAAAGTATTTTTATTTATTTATTTATTTTTGAATAGGCAAAAATTGCGAAATAAATTTTATTAATTCTATTTTAATTAAACTGAATTAGTATTGTTTTATATTAATATTTTCGTTTTGACCTTGTATTTTACCTATATTTTTTACCTTTATTTTACCTAAATGTTTTTTAATATTCGTGAAAAGGAAATATAAATTTAGTTTAAATGGTTAATTTAGTTAAAGAGGTCAATTTTTTTTTTCATAAATTTGTTATATCTTTGTCTGGATCATATTAAAAAAGGGCCAAAAATTTTTAATTATTTTTGATTACATAAAATATAAATTTTCATAGCAAATATACAATAAAATAAAATTAGATAGCAAAATTTAATTATAATAATTCCAATTCAATTCATGTATAATAATTCATATTTAATCTGCTTTAATTTATTTTCAATGTTAAGTAACTTTTAATTTAATAAAGAATTACTTTTCATTTTTTTAGAATTTTTCTTTTGATAAATTTTGAAAGTTTTTATATTTGAATTTTTGGGCCTGCATGGCCAATTGGCTAGCTCTCGGTACCATAGGTTTCGGGTTTAAGACCCGATGGTGCCATGGATGTTTATAGTGGTTCGACTCCACTTTAAACCGTAGGTCCCGGTCTAACAGGATCGTAGAGCGTTGCGTTTGTATTGTTACTCAGCGTCAGTAGCTTATCTTCAAGCTACACTCACCTTCTGGGTAGTGCTAAGTGAAAGTGAGTAATGTCGGTGCAGCGCTTGCTTTAAGGCATCCAAGACAACTGTCTAAGTGTTTCCCAGCTGTATTAGAACAAAAAAATATATTTGAATTTTTTAAATGTCCTTGTTCTATTATGTTGGATTAAAATTTATTAAAAAATCAATATCTCTATTACAAAAACATGACACTTACTTAAAAAAAAAAAGCGCCTAAAGTCCAGTAGCATTTTGTGCAACTCACCCAGGAGGCGCTTGCAGACTCCAGTAGAATTTTTTAAATGTCCTATTTATTATGTTGGATTAAAATTTATTAAAAAATCAACTGACACTTACTTAAAAAAAAAATAAAAAGCACCCAGGGTGCAGAACTTAGGTTCTAATGCACTGGTGGCATATATTGAAATGACTACTTTCATGAACGAGGAGGCAATATGGCGATATCAGCGTGTGTGAAGTTTCCCCATCGATAGGAATCTACTTCGTAAAAATTTTCCGGATTTTCTCTTCTCTTTCGCAAATACAAGGCAGTTACTTCTAAAAATGCCCCCAAAAGGCAATACCATCGCCTATCGGTGAACTGTTCATGACTTCTAAAAAATGTGATAAACAATTATTTTTAGAATTTTTCCTTGATAAATCTTCAAAAGTGTGTATCTGAATTTTTTTAATATTTTTCTTCTATTATGTTGGTGTAAAATTTATTCCTCTTCTACAATAGCGCAAAAGCCTCATGGTGGGTCAAGGCCATCTGCTTACTGGCAGATTCGAAATGTGAGATACTTTCTTTTATGGGGTAGGGTTATCAACTCTACCTCCGTCAGTCCTATTATACCAGCACCTACGTTTTAAAAGGATTCTAAACCACTAGAAAATCCATGCCACCGCCGGAACGGGAAGATCACTAGGCCTTCAGGCCCATAAAATTTATTGCTTTACATTCTCCCGTGAAAGGAATCAGTTCCTATAACACTTTTGTTTGTTGGTAGTGTACAAAACAAGGGCCTGAATGGCCGAATGTCTAACGCATTTAACTCGATGCCACAGGTTTGTAGTGGCTCTGAATCCACTTTAAGCCATAAGTCCCGGTGTCGTATAACTGTAGAGTGTCACGGACCCATGTCAGACATCTACCTACGGGTGCTCCATCACAACAGAAGCAGCTCCCTTTTCCTTTCAACCATGAGCCCATACAGGTTCGAGGACTAGTTGTCTACCAAGGAGAATAAGAAAAACATAAAAATTAAACGCCCAGTAGTATTTTGTGCAGCTATAACCCAGGAGAACTCTGGTTCTAATGCACTGCCGGCGTCTGTTGAAGTGACTACTTTCATAAACGAGGATACAACATGGCGATTGTGTAGACGTATGTGAAGTTTTTCCTATGTTAGTGAGTCTGGTTCACGAGAGTTTTCCGGGTTTTATCTTCTCTCTTTTCAGCAAACACAGGGCAGTTACTTCTAAAAATGGCAATACCATAGCCTATCGGTGGACTGTTCGGAACTTGTATAAATGGAACACAAGGCCTACTGATGTTAAACAAAAAAATGAAAATAAAAATGTAACATTTTAGCCGAATAAATACAGAAACTTACTATATTTATCCTGTTTATTAATCTTTATATTACGTAAGAACAATGCTATTCATAAATGTAATGAATGCTTTGGATGTAACTGAAAATCATTGACTAAAATCCATGCATATTAAATCGGTATTCATTCTTTCCAAAAAAAAGGAACATTTAAGAAAATGCGCTTTCTATTGCAGCTTTACGATCCCTTTATGTAGTCACTGGAAACCAGAAGCATTATGGCCCGCGTATATTTACTTTTTACTGACCTTCGCAGGATTTGATAAATTTGCTCAAAAACGGAGATGTGTTTTCTTTTGGTCAATGAGTACAATGCCTATCTGCCACCGGCATTGTCCACTGAAATTGTATTTTTATGCTCCGCGTGAGGTTATTTCAATTTTTCTGTGAGACAAGTAAACAAAAAAAATAGTAACGGACGCATCGGGCATTATGCCCACCGTTTTTACAAAGGAAAGCGTTATTTTATTGCCCTCTTAACCATAAAATAGTGTTGGTATACCGCAAAAAGGTGTTCATCTTTTGAAAGAACAATAGGTTAGTTTCTTCTGAAATTGAGAAGATTAATGGATTCGAAACCTTAAGTAATGAGATGCGCAAGTAATAAAAATGGAGAGTAAATAATTTTACCATTAATTGTATTTTCTTCCTGGTATATGTCATCCCTGTATATATATATATAGGAACCACATGTATCCGGAAGAAATATTTTGTCATTTTCTGTAACTTAAAAATTATAACATTTAAAAAAATACAATTTTTTATTGAATTTATTTTATCTGGTGCGTAGTCAAAAATTGCGAAATAAATGTTATTAAATTCTATTTTAATTAAACAGAAATAGTAATGTTTTATAGTAAAATTATAGTTTCTACATTTTATTTTTATTGAAAATTACCAGTTTTCACCTATATATTCTTAATATTCGTGAAAAAGAATATGAATAGTCAAATGTTAAAGTTAGTTTAAAGATGTTAAAAAACATTTTTTTCAGAAATTTGCTATATTTTTGTCTGAAGCATATTAAAAAAGCAAAAATATTTTAATAATTTTTGATTACATAAAATATAAATTTTCATAGCAAATATACAATAAAATAAAATTCAATAGCAAATTTCATTATAATAATTCAAGTACAATTCCAATCCAATTGAAGTAAAATTATTAAACATTCATCTGCTTTCATATATTTTCAACATTAAATAATTTCTAAGTTTTTGAATGAATTAAAGAATTATTTTTAATTTTTTAAAAAAATTTTTAAATTTTGGAGTTTTTTATATTCAAATTTTTTTTAAATGTTCTTGTTTTATTATGGTGGGTTAAAAATTATTACTTTACATTTTTCTGTGAAAAGATTCACTATCTCCATTAAGAAAAATGGCACTTGCTTAAAAATAAAGTGCCTCACTTATAGCCCAGTAGTATTTTGTGCAACCATCACTCAGGAGAATACAGGTTCTAATGCACTGGTGGCATCTGTTGTAGTGAGTACTTTCATAAGCAAGGAGACAGCATGGCGAATGTGCCAGAGTGTGATGCTTTTCCATCGATAGTGAGTCTGCTTCATAAGAGTTTCTAAGCAAATACTGGGAAGTTACTTCTATCTTCAGTTATTTTATTCTTCTTCATCTTACAGATGTGTTTTTGCCCCGAATGGTAATTTCATACCCTATCGATGGATTGTTGGGGACATGTATAAATGAAACCCAAAGACTATAGATGTTAAACAAAAAAAATGATAATAAAATGTAACTTTTTAGACGAATAAGTACAGAAACTTATCCTATTTATTAATCTTTATATTACATCAGAACAATGCTATTCATAAATGTAATGGATGCTTTGGATGTAACTGAAAATCATTGTCTAAAATCCATGCATATTAAATCGGTATTCATTCTTCCAAAAAAAGAAACATTTAAGAAAATGCGCTTTCTATTGCAGCTTTACGATCCCTTTTATGTAGTCACTGGAAACCAGAAGCATTATGGCCCGCGTATATTTACTTTTTACTGACCTTCGCAGGATTTGATAAATTTGCTCAAAAACGGAGATGTGTTTTCTTTTGGTCAATGAGTACAATGCCTATCTGCCACCGGCATTGTCCACTGAAATTGTATTTTTATGTTCCGCGTGAGTTGATTTCAATTATTCTGTGAGACAAAAAGTAGTAACGGGCGCATCGAGCATTATGCCCGCCATTTTTACAAAGCAAAAGCGTTATTTCATTGCCGTCTTAACCATAAAATAGTGTTGGTATACCGCAAAAGGCGTTCATCTTTTGAAAGAACAATGGGTTAGTTTCTTCTAAAATTGAGAAGATTAATGGATTCGAAACCTTAAGTAATGAGTTGCGCATGTAATAAAATGGAGCGTAAATAATTTTACCAGTAATTACCGGGTATATATGATCCTTGTATACATATATATACAGAACAAGAGATTTTGTGTATTTTTCTGTATTTCCCTTAAGTGTATTGAATCTATTATTTAATTTATTTGTTTCGTTGCTAAAAATTACGGAATAAATGTTATTAATATTAATTTAATTAAACAGAAATAATAATGATTTATATGAAAATTTTGGTTTTAATCTTTTATTTTAATAAAAATTGTTATTTTTACCTATATATTCTTAATATTCATGAAAAGAATATAAATAATCATAAGGCAAAAGTTAGTTTTAGAGGCAAAAAAAAAATTTTTTTTTCGTAAATTTGGTATATTTTTGTCCTCAGCATACTAAGAAAGTTCAAAAATAATTTTAATTATTTTTGATTAAATAAAATATAAATTTTCTGGATAATAAAATAAAAATCCAATAGTCAATTTAAGTATAATAATTCAAGTCCAATACAATTCAAATATAATAGTTCAAGATTCATCTCCTTCCATTTATTTTCAACATTAAAATAATTTTGAAATGAAAAGCTCTGGAAAAGCTTGGGAAGCTCTGTGCCAAGCAGAAGTCTTACAATTGTATTAGGAAGCCAGAAACCCCATGGACTAAAACATAGTGCATATCCCCTTTATTTACTCTCCCTCTTTGACTTTTAGTGATGAGTGAGGCCGACTTATTATCGATTAATATCTTACTGTTTGTTTACTTTTGCTCTGCTTGTTTCTTCTTTTGTGTGTGATCCTTATTATAATGGATTGGTACCTAATACGGCCATATGTTATAACATAAAAGAAGCATTTTTTCAGTCACCTGGGAACAAAGATAATAAATAAAATGTTTGTTTTTTATAAAAAATTTCAATCACCTAGAAACAAAACGAATAAGTAGAATATTTGTTTTCATAAAAGAAACATTTTTTCAGTCATCTAGAAACAAAGAGAATGAGTAGAATATTTTTATAAAAAAAACATTTCAGTCACCTGGAAACAAAGAGAAGTACAATGTTTTTTTTTTATAAAAGAAATATTTGCTGTTTTAACAACTTATTAAATAACATTCTGTTGACGGAAACCAACAAAACATGTACATTTTGCAATTTATGGACGTCCCCTTACTTGACTTGTTTTCCAACTAGTTGTTAATTTGCAAATGGGAAAAAGAGAAAATTGGCATCTTTAAATGACATGAAGATGCTCGTTTTTCTCTTTGAAATCATTGTTATCGTCTTCTTGTCCGATAACTACATTCGACATTCATTATCGCGCTGCATACTTCCCCCTTTCTCTCCGGCCATTAGACGAGCGATGCCATTATTTTGGACGAAAGTGATAGCCTCGATTCCACTGATCGATTCAATGCTGCCAGGTGTTAAACTCAGATTCCCTCTTACTATGTGTGGCTAATAATAGAAAATGATACGTTTGCTTACAAACCAGTCGATTGTAGGTTAAATTCCACACGACTGGGCCTTTCTCTTGACCTTGTTTTGTCAGAACGGTAGCTATGACATTTTGTGAAATATCTTAATGAGTAAGTCAGCCAGATTTTTTTCTCCAAATTAGTCATTAGTATTCAATGCAGTTCATCCAATTAGGATGCCATCAAGCAAGTTGCCAAGTTCCTTATCTTTTATTTCGTACATTAATGCAGTAGATGTTACATGAGCTCCTATTTCAGGTTCATGGGAACACTCTAATTTTATTTATAAGCTTTATATATATTCACAGCATGATTAATAATACAGCATAACGATTATATTACAGAATATATATATATATTTGATAAAAATTATTATTTACAAAAAAAAAAAGAAAATTAAAGATTTAAATTTGATTCACAAGTGCAGTTCACTCCAATAATGGAGTTCTCGAGTCTACGACGAACCTAAAACATGGGGTCTGGGGCGGATTTTAATTATCACAAGGTGTGATGCACAAAACCACAAGGGTTCACTTGAAAACAGGCGGGATCTCCAGCCTGTTCAATTACTTCAGTGAAATCGCAGACCACTCCTCTCTTTCCTTTCTCCAAAAACCTCAATTTAAGAAAATCCGTCAAGAGGGGAGTGGGGGCCAGCTTCCTTTAGTTCTCATTGCATTTGACACTTCCTCAACCCATGTTCTAACACCTATCACGATGCTGTAACTCATGACGTAGTCCATATTCCATCTGCAATCGCTAATTTCACGAGATCTCATTATCCATAACAATGATTATCTGCTATCATATTTGAGGGACAGATAGCTCTCATTAGTACAAAATACTAATCTCATGTAATATACACTGAAATGACAAAAGTCATGGGATACCTCTTAATATCGTGTCGGCGCTCCTTTCGCCCGGCGAAGTGCAGCAACTCGACGTGGCATGGACTCAACAAGTCGTTGGAAGCTTCTGCAGGAATATTGAGCCATGCTGTCTCGATAGACGTCCATAATTGTGAAAGCGTTGATGGTGCAGGATTTTGGGCACGAACAGACCTCTCGATGATGTCCCATAAATGCTCGATGGGATTCATGTCGGGCGATCTAGGTGGCCAGATCATTCGTTGGAATTGTCCAGAATGTTCTTCAAACCAATCGCGAACAGTTGTGGCCCGGTGACATGGCGCATTGTCATCCATAAAAATCCCATCGTTGTTTGGTTACATGAAGTCCATGAATGGCTGCAAGTGATCTCCAAGTAGCTGAACATAAGCATTTCCAGTCAATGTTCGGTCCAGTCGCACAAGAGGACCAAGTCCATTCCATGAAAAAACAGCCCACACCATTACGGAGCCACCACCAGTTTGAACAGTGACTTGCTGACAGTTTGGGTCCATGGCTTCGTGGGGTCTGCGCCACACTCGAACCCTACCATCAGCTCTTACCAACTGAAATCGTGACTCATCGGACCAGGCCACGGTTTTCCATTCATCTAGGGACCAACCGATATGCTCACGTGCCCAGGAGAGTCGCTGCAAGCGATGTCGTTCTGTCAGTAAAGGCACTCGAGTCGGTCTTCTGCTGGAATAGCCCAAGAAAGCCAAATTTCTCCTCACAGTTCTAACAGACAAGTCCCTTATACGTCCCACATTGATTTATGCGGTTATTTGACGCAGTGTTGCTTGTCTGTTAGAATTTACGACTCTTTGCAGACGTCGCCGGTCTCGGTCGTTAAGTGCAGGCGGTCGACCACTGCGCTGTCCATGCTGGGATGTTATGCCTGAAATTTCCTACTCTCGGCACACTCTTGACACAGTGGATCTGGGAATGTTGAATTCCTAACGATTTCCGAAATGGCATGACCCGTGCGTCTAGCTCCAACTAACATTCCGCGTTCAAAGTCTGTTAATTCCCGTCGTGCGGTCATCATCGCGTCAAAAACCTCTTCACATGAATAACTTGAACAGAAATGAAAGCTCTGCGAAAGCACTGCGCATTTATACGTGTTCTACGCGATGCTACTGCCATCTGAAAATTTGCATATTGCTATCCCATGACGTTTGTCACTTCAGTGTAAATATCCACAACACTTCTTATCTGCTGTCAAATTTCAGTGATAGGTTCTTATTAGTACTGTTAAAGAAAATTCATTCCTCACTCCTGAGAAAGAAATACTACAACTCTACTCATGTGGAAAATGCTATAAAGTCCAATTACTTAGAGATCTTTTTTTGATCATCATACTACCTGGCACTTCTTCTTCATTGGCGTAACAGCCCCTTGGCGACCAAGGCCGTCTGCCTACTGGTAGATTTCGAAACATGGGAGAGGTTGTTTTTTTACGGGGGTAGGATTGTCAGTCCTATGCCCAACAGTCCCATTAAACTGTGATCTATGGTTAAAAGTAGATTTCAAACCAGTACAAACATTCATGGCACTGCCGGGACTCGAATCTGAAACCTGTGGCCCCGAGTGCGAGAGCACTACACGCTCGGCCTTCAGGCACCTACATTGTTCACACAAAACAAAAATACCTCCATTGTCACTTTAAAAGTTACCTTTTGATGAATCGTCATTCTTTGATGAACATAGAAAATGTTTGTGACTAATCCTTAGTGTCCTGCAGTGCGGATTAGTCATCCATGAGTAATCTATTCATGGATGGAAGGAAAGGGGGCAGCTTCTGTTGGGATGGAGCACCCGTAGGTAGAAGTCTGACTTGGTTCCGTGATGCTCTTTACAGTCCAATAAGACCAGGACCTACTGTTTAAAGTGGATTCCAAACCACTACAAACATCCGGGACTCGAACCCGAAACCCGAGCACCGAGAGCGCTAGACACTCGGCCATTCAGGCCCACATAGAAAATAACTTCTTCTATATACACCACTTACATAGACCCGTTAATGCTTATGCTTGTCCTGTTTGGGCCTTCACTACAGACTCTAGTGTTTTCTTATCTGATAATTACAATCTATAATCATTATCTCATTGCATATTTCTCCTTTCTCTCTAATGATTAGAGAAGCACCGCCTTTACTCATTCCGAAACTTTACCATCCGACAAATTACAGAAGCTAAGTAATGGATGTAAAAATATGGAACTAAACAAAGTTCTCAGACTTCCTCAACAAAAAAAGATTTCATTAAATGCATCGCTCATAAATTCTTCAATAGCAACTGATGATCACGAGAATATTGCAATACAGGATATAGATTATTCTTTTCACATTGTAATGTTAGAAGACATCGTAAAGTTTTACTATAATTTTGATATCTTTGTGTGTTTTTATTGGGGTTTTTTTATTATTCCATTGTTACTCGTTTTAATTCTTTTATTTTTCTTAATATTTTTCCATTTGTATTTTTAAATATATATCTCTGAATGATTAAACAGAAAAATATTCTCTGATTAATTAATGATTAAACAGAAAAATATTCTCTGATTAATTAATGATTAAACAGAAAAATAGTATCTGATTAATTAATGATTAAACAGAAAAATAGTATCTGATTAATTAATGATTAAACAGAAAATATTATCTGAAAAAAATATTATGTGATTAATTCTGTATTTTTCTAATTAATTAATAACTAACTAACTCCCTGGCATAATAGCCCATGGTGGGCCAAGGCCTTCTGCCGACTATCAGATTTTGAGACAGGAGATGATGGTTTCTTTTATAAGGTAGTGTTTTTACAGTTTGTCAGCCCTACGCCAAATGCTCTACAGTCATAGTAGACATGGACGGGGCAGTCTAACAGCCATATTAGAGCGGGACCTACATTTTAATGTGGATTCCGAACCATTAAATCATCCATGGCAACGCCGTGAATCGAACCCGGAACCTATGGCACCAAGTGCCAGAACGTTAGTCACTCGGCCAGCAGGTCCATGCTTATCTATATCACCAACATCAGTGTTGCGCACAGTCCCATGATGGGTCAAGGCAGTCCTGCTGGCAAATTTCTAGACAGGATGTTTCCTTTCTACGGGGTAGGATTGTCATCACTACCCCCGCAACGCTCTAAGATCTTATTAGACCGGGACCTATGGTTTAAAAGTGGATTCTGAACCACTACAAACGTCCATGGCATCGCCGGGACTCGAACCCGAAACCTGTGGCACCGAGCGGATTAATTAATAACTTCTGGGCAATTGATCATGTTCTGTAAACTTTGCTGAACTTTCAATTGCAAAAAGAAGAAGAATATATTTTATATAATCATTAATTAATCATAATTTACATAATCATTAATTAATCCTAATTTACATAATCATTAATTAATCATAACATACAGTATATAATCATCAGTGATAATATACACCGTGAAATTTAACTACTACTATTACCTATAGATGTTACAGAATAAGAATTAAGAAATTGAAATTCATAATTATAATAAATTGCTTAAAATCAGACAATCAAATTATTCGTGTAAAAGATTAATTCAAATCTATGAACATGCAATAAATGTAATTGTATAAAAGACAAATTTATTAGTAAAAGTAAAAGACAAGATTGTCCTGAAAATAAATATTGTAGTTTACAAACACTAAAAAACACGCTTTTAGAGTTGATCAAACTAAAAAGTAAAAAATAATTGTTAACATTAGAATAAAATGACTGACGAGAAAATGAATGTCACTATTCTAAAAGCGTGGGGTGCTCGATATCAATCGTTATAAATTTCACTAGTTTCATTCCGAAATGCAGAGTTAGTTTAAAAATGTCATACAAAGCACCCCACGCTTTTAGAACAGTGGCATTCATTTTATCGTCAGCCATTTTATTCTTATGTTAACAATTATTTTTTACTTTTTAGTTTGATCAACTCTAAAAGCGTGTTTTTAAACTATAATATTTAAGTGAGGTCCGGTACGTAGGACTGGAACTATGGTTCTCACAATAATTTAATTGTGGGTAAAGAAAGGTTAAATGCGAATAGGTCGAGCCAGCCAGGATTCGAACAGGGAATCTCCTGATCCGCAGTAAGGCGCGTTATCCGTTGTGCCACTGTCCCACGCAGGTTTGAATGTCTTAGGTAGTTTCATTCTACATGGGTTAAATTGCTTTTCATAAGTGAGAATAAAATCACTAATCCTACTCACGATGAGATAATAAACTTATCAAAATATTTTAGTGTCCTTGATAAGTCTACAACGTTTAAATTCAATCTGATCGCTTAAAGTAGGGCAAATTCGAGCCCAAAGAGTCAGTTACAAACAAACATACAGGTGAAACTAATAAAAACGTATTAAAAAAGGGGTCTCTAATTTGTACTTGCAAAATACAACCAAATTAATATAAAACGAGGGTAAAATGAAAACCTCATGATTAAAGCGAAACAAAATGAAAAGTTGAAATACCAAAAAAATTAACAAAAAAAGAAAACTCATTTAGATTATTTTAATGAATTTTTAAGAAAATTTAGGTTATATTTTACAGGTTTTCTAGTTTCCGTTTTTTAAAGCAGTCTGCAGTATAACAACGTTTTCGTCAAAAGAAAAATGAAAGGATTATTTTCATTAAATGCTATTTTAGACACAACATGTTTGACATATTAATTGCTGTTTTATTAGATCTTTAGTTAGATCTGTGTTTAATTAGATCTTTTAAGAAACAAGCACGAACCTCATTTATGGATGGAATTGAAAACTATTCTAAACCTATAGCCAAGAAATTTAAAATAGTACCGACATATAAATTAACTATTTATTTCAATGAATATAAGAGAAACGTTGCTTATTGTTTTAAAAACTGTGACCCACAGTCACTCACAATGGGAGCGGACATATGCAGTAGATTCAACTTTTACCCAAGGAGCAACTTAAAGAGACTTCTGCACTCTGCCACTCTTTTTTTTTTTTTTTTTTTTTTTTTTTTGCTTTTGCCACTGTGATTTTAAACGGATGCCACCATGAATGGCATTTAGGAAATTCGTATCTTTCTCTTTTTTTTTCTCTTCAACCCCAAATGTAGCACTTTCCAGTTTATCGATTTATCGTGAGCATCTCTGGTATAGACATAGATAAAAGGGGGACGGCCTGATGGCTGAGTGTCTGGCGCTCAAAACCACAGGTTTCGGGTTCGTGTCTCAGCGGTTTTATGGCTGTTTGTAGTGATTCAGATTCCACTTTAAGGCGTAGATACCAGTCTCATATGATCGCAGAGCTTCACAGACCCCAATCAGACTTCTTCTCACGCATATTATTTCCAAACTGTATAGGGGCAACCCAGCTCTAGTGGTAATAGTAGTAGTAGTAGTGGTGGTGGTATAAATATAGGGTCTGTCTTGGTAAAATCGCGGAATAGGGGTCATTGGGATTTGGCGTCAAAAAACTCTATTCGCCAAAGTGCGCCAAGTAATGGGTTGTAATTCTAAGTGAAGTGAAATGCAAATAGTACAAGAAACCTGGGGTTAAAACATTTGGAGACTTATAGCCCAGTGTGTCCACAAAACCCCAACGGCCCCTATTTTACGATTTTTCCTCTCTCTTTTCAGTTTTAGTTATCGGATTTCGAACTCAAGTCGTCTAGTTGAGAAATCTAATTCGCTATGCTCTAGATTCTGTAAGAGATGGAACACTGAGATTTTTAAAGACAAATATATGATGGATTTTTTAAAGTATTAGTTTAAGATTTGTGAAAAGTTTTTTTAAAGTTTTATCTAAAAATAAGTTTTGACCTAGGACAAAACTCGAAACTTTGCTCACGTGACCTCTGTTTTTATCAGGTCAATATCGAATTTCGATCCCACGTTCAGCAAAAGCCTTTGCATGGCTATTATGAGTTGTCGAGAGCGAAAAGGAACGCTTAAATGAAATGATAGCATACGATCTATGCTATGGATGGGTAAAAGACAGAAAACATTACGAAAAGAAGAGAAAAAGCGAGTCGCAACTTTCAACAACTCAGAGTTTTAGTTGTTCTTAATGTTGTCGTAATAGTACAGTTAAAATGCCAAAAATTATTGAACTTCAGAAAAAAAAAGCTTTCTCAGAAAAACTGTAGGCACTGTTATTGGCGCGATAAAGTTTTTGCTGTGGAATTTTTATTTTTAAATCAGCTGTAAACAAGATGGTTGAAAATAATTTTTTTAGAAAATAAAATGCTTTCTCCGGCAATGTTATTTGCAAAAGTAACTTGTTTTATAAATGTCCGCTTTCCACGCATGTGAATCAGACACGGTTTTTCAACTTATCAGACTCTATCAACTACTAAGCGGCCTGATGACCAATTGACTACGCTCTATCATTTGGCACCACAGGCTGCAGGTTCGAATCTGGCGGTGGCATGAATGTTTGTTAGTGGTTCGGAATCCACTTTAAACTGTAGGTCCTGGTCTATTTAGTACTCGTATTTCCAAGAGGACCATAAAGCGACAAACCAAACCTAACTATCAACTATTAAAACAATTTCATACCATCATAAAAGCATTGAATTATCTAATAAATAATTTATTATCATTCTAGAATTTTCAGGTTTCAAAACCTCGAGAATATGCAGTGCCTATCTTATGTAAAATGCAGGGATCTGCAAGTGTATAATGCATAATGATTATAGTTTTTTCCATTCGCTTCCATACAAAAAAAAAAAGTTTATTTCTTATAAAAACCTTTTCCACTTTTTCTGGCAAGATTTATATATCAAAAACGTCACATATCCTGTAAGCTACTATACTAGCAGCTCGTTGTGTCAGGGGTGAAATACTCTCTTTCAATTATATCTATTTTATTTACAATATGAATAAATACATGCACATGGCACCCTGTGCCTCTACTACAATAGTATTAATATCTAAATGCCCAGAGCCGGTCCCTGACAGTCTGTTTAGATCTGACGCTCCCAGCGTTCACCTCGTGTTCTCAAGATCTCACCGCAACTGCCACCTACCACACTGGACCACAGTTAAGGACCCAGTTACTGGTCACAGTTACCAGTTACAACCACGACCTCTCGCGGTTATAATTAAACCTTACAATCCATATCAAGAGTATTTATTTGATTGTTCCATAAACTATAAAGTTTCGTATACATACATAATTTTAAAAAGTCACAAACACAGATTATTTGAACATATTTAATTAAAGTTATTAAATATGTAATGCATATTTAATTAAAGCATTTTTATGCCAGTTTCAAAAAACTTTTGATTAAGAGTCAACAAATTCAGTAAAGGCTGTTTCGACAGTTTCGTGATTGACAAGGAGTTTATTCATTAAAAATGATTTTTAATTGTTTCAAAGAATAGTAGTTAATAGGAAACAAAGATGGATGAACAGAACATTGGCAACTCCTAACCTTTTCATACAGAACCTCAAATTTAATCTCAATCAATTTTAGAGTGCGACTCATGAAACGTGATATATTGTGTCCTCAACTAGGAGAATAAGGGGGCCTGATGGCCGAATGGCTCCAACGCTCTGGCGTTCGGTACCACAGGTATCGGGTTCAAATCCCAGCTTTGCCCATGGGTGTTGTAGTGGTTCGGAATCCACTTTAAACCGTACGTCCCGGTCTTAATAGGATCGTAGAGCGTTGCTAGGGGGCATTGTTACTCCGCGTCCGTGCCTTATCCTCACTGAACAGTTCACACGCCCCTGGGTAATGCAAAGTGAGAACATCGGTGCAGCCCTTATGGCGAAGATCACGGTCTATTTGCCAGCTGCATTGGAAGAAAAAACCTAGGGAAATAATATTTCTATTCACCAACACTGGTTCTGATGACAATTTCTGGTCCATAATATTAATTTGTTGTCAGTAATTGCATTAATTGTTTGACCTATCCCTAGGAACCTGTAATGGATACCTATACCTATACCTAGGAACCTGTCCTTTGATTCCACCAAAATGTCAACGTTAGCTTCTTAAGATGTAATCTTGTTCTGGGTGTGTGCTAAAGCTTTATATCTGCTCTTAGCCACTTTTCTGAACGTTTACGGCGATGCAGTACTCCTTTTTAACGCAAAGTAATGACACGGTCCAAAAGGAACAATTTCTTTGATGAATACTCAATGAGGGGTAAATCTACAAGCGTTGGAATTTCTGTCTATTCGTGTGGAACCTATTTGTCAAATCTATCAACTATCCAAGCTCTGAAAATTGCCTTCAAAGACAATGTTCTATGCTTACCTATAATTTGCTTATGCTATACTATGCCTTTCTTATTCTAGATTCTATACAATTTCAATAGTGTTCTATGCTTACACCAATGTTTCTATATGTTTCAGTATTGCTCTAGATGTCCACCTATGTTCCATTGTTTATGCTATACACCAATATCAACACCAAGTTCTCTAACAATTATTGTAGGGTTAGCCTTTTCTTTTGCCTTCAGAATATCATCATCTCAATAGATTTTTTCCGGGTCTTTCACGGGTTTCGTTTTTTAAGCTCCTAACTCTTGATTTAAACTTCTCAAACCATCATCTCACTGTAGAAACACTAGCTGTATCTTTCTCAAATTCATCATAGATATTTCGCCTTGCTTGGTCAATAGGACGATAAAGTTTATTTTCACACAGAACAAGTAAGCTAAAAAAAAAAAAATTAAAGTCAATTCCTACTTTTTCTTCACTCTATTGCAGAAAGTCCTTTACAAAAAAAATTTCCATCCAATTTTTTAGTTTATCTGGCGCCATCTATGGGTAGATACATGCAATTTAAATGTAAAAAAAACTAAAATGAATGAATTAAATTTAATGACTGAATTAATATTTGAAAAAACTGTATTAACATCCAGTGTCATCCACAACAAGTTTAAAAAATGCATTTGAACGTGAGTGGGTGAGTAAAAAGTATTTTATGAACGATTGAAAATTTGAACAAGATATATATAGGGAGAGTGTGAACTAATAGAAGGAATTGAAAAATAATTAGTATTTTGTGGGATTCCATGTTTCTATTTGTTCGAGGATTTTCTAAGAATTTCGACACCTATAGGCAAACAAAATACACTTACATAGAATATAGGATCAATTGAAAGATGAGCGAAGTTCTTGGCTGCAGAACAGCCACACGCTTAATGTCCTTGATTATTGAAAGTTTATTGTCCTTGATTATTGAAAGCATTGCCTTTGGTCTATGCCCATTGAATTGTTATGCCTTATTATTATCATCATTATTATTATTATTTAAATTATTTTTCTTTTTTTCAATTCCTTCCGTTAGCTCACACTCTCCCTATATATATCTTGTTCGAATTTTCAACCGTTCATAAAATACTTTTCATTCATCCACTCACGTTCAAATGCATTTTTTGTTAACTTGTAGTGGATGACACTGGATGTTAATACAGTTTTTTCAAATATTAATTCAGTAATTAAATATAAATTAATTAATTTTAGTTGTATATATGGGAGAAAAATATTTCTCTTATATAAGATATTTAGCAGGATATAAATTTAGGAATAAATGCCGTCAGTGTCGAAGCGTGTAGCTCGCTGGAAAAAAATTTTTTTTTTCCATTTTGGGTTCTAGTCTGAGTCAAGGAGGGAAAAAATGGAAAATGAAACATGTGAATAAATGAGTGAGAGAGATGGAAAGTGTTTATGCGAGAGAGAGAGAGAGATTTTTTCTAACTTAAAAAATGAATGAAAATTATTTATAAAAAGACTTTCTGCAATAGAGTGAAAAAAAGTAGGAATTGACTTTAAATTTTTTTTTTTACTTGTTTCTTTTTTTTATTGATATTAATATAAAAATTTAAAAAAAGAAAGAGATTACGAACATGTAACGAATATATTCAAAAGGGAAAATATTAAATTATAATTAATACATTAAAAAAAAAGATGATTGAGTTACCAACAAGCGAGCTTGCTCTGTGGTACTTCAGAAAGAGATGATAGGGGTAAAAACACTAACTGAGGATGTTGAGAACAGTTCCAGGAAGCTTTATGTTTTCGAATAGAGTAATGTCATAAATTGGGAAAGATCTAGGAACAGAATTGCCAGTAAAAGGGATAGAGTCATAAAACCTTTTAGAGGTATTAAAGATGAATTGTCTGATACTGGGAAGACCAAAAAAGAGTTTCTAATTTCCTCATTTCTAAAGTACCAAGGCGAATTTGTAATCATTCGAAGAACTTTATTTTCCAGTCTTTTAACAATTTGGCTGCTGAGCCCCAAACAGGGCTTGCATGTGTTATCGCGGAAAGCATGTAATAAATATAGATGAGTATTTTATTCGCGATAGAGAGCTTTGATTTTCGACAAACGAGGGGATAAAAAATACAAGCATAAGAGTTAAATTTTTTTCTTAAGTTATTAATATGCATACGATAAGTGAGGGATTACATGGAACATAGAATAAATAATAAAATGATATATAACACTTCCATTTAACTTAATACTGCAAGATATATAACAAGTGGGCTGAAAAGCCATTTAATGCCAAATATTACAAATGCCATATTGTAAAAGTGTAAATCACAAATTCAGTCAGCATGCTGTATGAATTACATATGTTCTGTTGCCCGTCTAATTGTGTCTTCATACAGAAAGTTTTCCTTTTTTGGTATAAACACAAATATTGGTAGGGTTTCTTGTATATAATAAATTTTCTTTCGCTACAAAAGCAAATTTTCCTGAGCTGTCTTTAAGAATAGTGAATTCAGTTTCTTGCAATTCTTTTTTTTTTTTTTTCAAGGAAAAATTTGTATCTATTTTAAAAATAATATGTCTTTAGAAAGTTAGCTTTTCAACAAGACATTGAAAAGTTTTTCTTTAGATTGAATTGTAATGATCATCGTTAATGCAAAACTCCCCATGATTATAATACATTTTCACATTAAAGTGCATTCATTAACATTAACATAAAAGTACTTTCCTTCTTCGACAATTATCATATCTGTTCGTCAATCATATTTAGTCGCATCACAAAAGAACACATCATTAATTGCACAATTTGAATATTTTACTTAAGTAATATTAAAGCTAGTGAATTTTAAGAAACAATCATAGTAAAAGCAAATATATAATGCATTAATTTATAATTTAAAAGAATTATGTAGGTATTACTAAAGGCTGCGTATTTTGGACCTGACCATATATATATATATATTGCTCTTTCTGAATAACCGACCTATGACTAAAAAAATTCGTTTGCTTCACTAATCCCTTTTAAACATAATTCCATATTTTATTGTAACGGATACATCGAACAGGTGGACTGCAAACTTCATAGGATGACACATAGATGGCGCTACTAGTATTAAATCCATATGATTTTTAGTTAGCCCTAACCTTTAAAAGACACGTGTAAATGGATAAAAGGAATTTCGTGTGTTAATAAAGAATTGGTAATAGTGCATACTAATAGTGCAACAGCTATCAAATTTATACACGTGTCTTTTGAAGGTTAGGGCTAACTAAAAATCATATGGATTTAATACTAGTAGCACCATCTATGTGTCAGCCTATGAACTTTTCAGTCCACTTGTTATTTTATATATATATATATATATATATAAAAGTTCTTTTCAAGTAGAAAAACCCAATATATAACAATGAGTCAATTTAATAGCAGTAAGTTAAGTAACCTTTGCATTGAATTGTATTATCGTACTATACATTAAATTGTGAACACAAATCGAGAAAAATACTTAGGTTTGTGAGGTCTAATTTTTTATGTCTGATATTTTTGATGTAAATTATACGCTTTTGTCAGAGAATTAATTAATTGATATTTTTCAAATTATATTGGAGGCAGTAAGCATTTTTCAATGAAAAAATATTCTAATTTAATTCCTTAATATGTTCTTTTCGACCTTTTCTTCATGAATCTTGTAAATTTATTTTAGGACTTTGAAGATAATTGCTTAATAGTATTGATTTTTCTCATTTTTTTTTCAGGTGATATTGCCTATGATCTTCATACGGTAAGTAGGTTTTTTTCTTTCCATTTTAAAATAATGAATAACTAGTGAATATTTTTATCAGTAAAAAAGATTAAATACGTCAAAAAATAAGTCATCTCAGGAGGGTTTAGTTTTACAATCGAGAGAAATTACACAAGTTTTCGAATATTTTTCTTAAAGTTACTTC
>BPLR01012874.1:0-102733 GCA_021605095.1 Caerostris extrusa | reverse complement strand
CTACGTATGTTTTCAAGGTCTTTTGCTTTGTTTATTATTTTGACCTCCAGCCCCAGACGACGATTAGAAGAATGGAAAAGGCACACACATCCTGATGAGTTCGAAGAAAGTTATGCGAGGCCAGAGCCACCGAAAATTGTTCAAATCGACCAGCAGTATTCTGCTAGTATATTGAGGGATCATGGAAGGAAGATAAATTCTGGGATGTTCATAATTGTTAAGTCAGCAAATCATTTCAGAAGGTCGAGAAGGGCAAAGTGGAAAAGTAGGACATACAAAGTTAAGAGAGGTTAGTAAAGTGTAATGCCAAGTCAGATCTCTTCTCTTGGTTGACGTAAATAGATTCTTTCTGGAGCTATTTAGCCCCTGGGGTTCCATCTCCGGGATATGACAGAGTAAAACACAGTGAAAACAAATGAAAATTGCCCAGAATATATTTAAATTATAATAAAAATTAATCTACAATCCTAAACAAAAAAAAATATTTAAAAATTAGATTAAAATCATAATTGGGAACGTAAGAGTCAATCTCCCCTAGATTGCAGTATTTTTCATGATCAATAAAAGGTGTCAAAAAATTTAATAGAGATGTGTTTAAGAAAATCTTTTAAAGAAGGAATGTTAATAGCTTTATAGATAATTGAATTGCGCATAAACCATTTAGCATAGGTAATTTGGAGGATAGTGGCATTTTATAAAGTTTCAAGCGCTTTTAAATTAGATTTAAGCTGCAAAAGACCAAACCGGGCAAGAGCACATGAGAATTAATGAAGTATAGCTGTATAAAGAAGAATTTTGTTATCCCTGGTCATGGTAGAAATTACTATCTAAGCGGGCAGACTTTCTGAAGGTAATACGAACTTTTATTTTTGGTGTGCAGAAAATGTTGTTTCCAAGTTAAATGCTGATCTAGCATAACTCCTAAATATTTAGTTTGTCTATTCCAAGGATAATATTATTGTTGATCATAATCACAGATTTTACGTTTATTTCCAATAGAGAAAGAAAACAGCTTCAGTCTTATCTACATTTAAAGAAATTTTTCATTTATTGAACTAGTTATCGAAAACTTTAAGGTAATTAGTTACCGCTATGTGGAGAGAGGATTCTGAGCTTTTGCCCAAAAATGATTTTTATCTCAGAATCCACCACTATGTGGAAATCAAAGACAAATCATCAAAACTGTTTTGGTTACTATGTTGAGTGAGAAATGAACAATAGGACATAGCTGATAAACATAATTGTTAAGGCAGCGATTAATATTAGAAAAGCACGAAATTGCAGTTATGAGAAAATGTGATAAAATAAGTTTAATAGGAATTATAAGATTAATAATTAATGATAGGTAATAATATTAACAAGCACAACAAATGAACCTGTTACATGGGTCCCAAAATCAGCAAGAATAAAACGGGTGTTATTATATATATATATATATATATATATATTTAAGGAAGTGAAGATATATATATATATATATATATATATATCTTCTTCCTTAAATATTAAATCTCTTCACAGATTCAGTCTTTAGAATTTCTTAAATCTCTAAAAGAAGATTAAAATCTAAAAATTGTTTATTTAAAGAACTTTTGCGTAGGCACTAAATCGATTTTGAAATTGATTTAATTCGGTTTAAAAAGTATGTAAAATCAATGACAAAATGGTTTTCTTTTTCAGATCTATTATAAGTGCTCAAAATTGTCTTATAAAAAGAGCACTTTTGAAAAATGTCCTTAAAAAAATTTACTGTGAAGACTACTATACTAATTTATTACCTTTTACTATTTCTATTCATGTTTTACAACATTTTGTATTCTGTTGAATCCTAAAATATCTTTTTACATGACATTTCATTATAAATTGAATTATATTCAGTAAAAAAAAAAAAAAAATATTTTTACATTTCTCTTTTTGGTGACAACTAAATATTGTGCTTCTAAATTGAAGTGAATTTTTGAAAGATGTTCATCTTTTGTCAGTTTTTCGTTTAAAATATTTAAACAGAAAAAAAATATTGAAAATAAATCCCAATTTTATCAAATAATTTAGGAACAATTTTAAAATAGATTCATATTTATTAAAAGTCTTAGATTTTCATTTTAATATCGAAATATAATATAATTTTATAAAATATAATTTCTTTGTTAAGAAATAGAAATATTCTATTATTGAAAACAGTTCCTTCGTCTCAGAATTCTGAGCACAAAAGAACAAGATTTGATTCTCGCTCTTGGCTATGGTTCTCATTGTATTGTAAGATCAATGCTTTGAAAACGAGTAAATTCGATGGCTGGAATATGGCATTCAAGATCTTTGGAAATACCCATGAAAGCCTCAATAGAAATACGTATGGTTTGTATTGTCATATTTCTCGATGGAATAAAAGTTGACTTAGCGTAGGATGACGTATTATAAATTAAATTGTATTATGTGCTATAACCACGCTCGTTCTGGTCTTTGGTGGTACAGGATCGATTCCTGGCGATGGCATGGATGTTTGTGAGTGGCTCGGAATCCACGTTAAACTGTAGATCCGGTCTAATTAGCCTAAAGTGTGCACATGACCGTAGAGTGACACACCAAACCTCACTCAGGCCAAACCTCATTTGGCTTGAGGGGCCTCGAGACTCTCACCCGGGAGGAAGTACAGAGCAATCTGCACTTCCGCTGAAAAACATTTAGTTTTAAAATTTTTATTACAGAGAGAAGATATATTTAGCGCAGCCCGGCTCATTAGTTGGTCTACAGACTCTCACCCGGAGATGAAGTATATTTCGCGCACCCTGCGCGTACCCGAGGTTCCGATTTACGGCTTAGAAGTGGGGTCCTTCCCCGAATCTATAATTATATACCTTTAAATGTGTAAAATATTATATGTGTGTGTGTTGTTTGTGCGTGTTTAAATAAAGCTTGAGTTCTCAACCTGTGCCTTAAGTATTTCAACCCAAGCACATTCCGTTACAATCGGATTTCTCAGCCTGCATACTACATTGTGGCGTCCAGACGCGTGACCCACACCTGCCCATTACAATACTGTATTTCAATTTTTTAATTAAAGACTATACACACTATTTTTCAAAATCTAAATTTGTAAAAATTGAATTACATTTGTAATTGAATGAAATAGTTTTGATAGTTCATTTTATGGTTTTTAGAATATATTTTTATTTTACATAAATAATTATAAATATTTCACCTTTTGAAATGTTTGTCTTTAAATATTTCAAAAAAAAAAGGGTGCTGTTTTAAATACAAAAAGTGATATTGTATAGTTTTTAAAATATCAAAAGTTTTTATGAATAACTGCAGAAATACAAACTTTGCAACACAAAATTTAATGAGGATTGCTCTTTCCTCCAAAATTATTATTGTTGCACTTTATTATTAAAAAATCAAAGAATATTTTAGCACTTTGAATGAATTTTTTTCTTATACTAGTGTTTCTTTTTTTTTTCAATTGAAAATAGATTTCCCGAACAATGCAGTTTAAAGAAAATATTTTTTTCTACAATTCAGTCTAAAAAAAAAAAAAAACAATAGTTACTTTAAACATTCATATAATATATAATTCCGCTGATTTTTTAGTTTCGTATAAAATGGTATTCCATGGATTTTTTTTTTTTTTTTTAAGAAATGATTGAAAAGTAGATAATTTTAGAAACATTTTTAACCTTTTACAGATACAAATGAAAAAAATACTTTTTCAGACATTTGTAATGCTTAAGAAAAAAATTATTAGATAAAAATTAAGCCGTTTTGTCACTGTTCTTGATTTATTATGGTCAATTAATTGGAAAAGCGTTTTTCGTTTTATTGGCAATTTGTCAAAACGAAAAGGCTTTTCCAAGAAATTGTCTCGTTGAAAATGACAACTAATGATTCTACAAATTTAAACTCTTTGTTTTTCAAGCTATAAATAAAAAATAATTTTTTTTTAAAAATATTAATTCTTTTTGAACAGACTAAATTTTATTTAAAAAAAGAATAAAACTGTCATTTAATTTTCTCTAATTCATTAATAAGTAATGATTCTCATTTAAATAAAATAATCCAAAAAAATAAATTTTTTTATTTTTAAAATTTTCTAAATATAGAATTGCTATCTATAAAAATGTCTGTTAATCCTGGTATTGTGCAAATTTCTATAAATGTCATGTGCTTTTTTGGGGTTCTTACCAAATTTTAACCAGGACAATGCTAGACTTCCACATTGAATAATATTTGCCGAATGAGCGATAATTCCAAAATTCCTTCTAATTTTGATTTGATAATAATTTATTAATAAATGTGTTTAATAAATAATAAATTCATATACACATATTACAAAATATCGTACACTTCTTCCCCAGTAATTCCGACTCTGGAATTGATGGTGTATTTTCAAATTCAGACTGACCATTTCTGATATCGCTTACATTTTTAAAGGTAAGTACTTACTTACCTTTAAAAAGATAATTGATATTAAAATGAATAATGATTAAAAGAACCAAAGAAGCCCATTGTATTCAAACAATAGCAAGCTCCCTTATGTCAAGATTTTTTTCTCCTCCTGCCAGGAAGGAGTTTTGATAAGGCTTTGATAAGTCAGTACATTTCTTGCTAATTATAACTTAAATATCACCTTCAGACAGCACCATTATCACCTCATCCACCTTATAGTAGGCTTCGGAAGTGAACAGGACCTAGTTCGCGTTTGATATTTCGAGTGCTTTGAAAGCATTCCCGCCAGATTTTGAGTAAAAGTAATTCTTTGTGTAATTTTATTGATTGAATCTATATCTCTTACATTAAATTGGGTACTTACGTATTAAGGGTACCTTGGCGACAGTTGCGCCAATAAAGAGCACACGCGCCAACCGCTGCTACAGATTTGGCGTCAATCAACACTTAAAATTTTTGTTCCAAATAATAAAAAATATATATGAAACACTTCATTTAAAATCAAAACGCTTTTAAAATATTTTTTATTCCAAATAATAAAGATTGGCGACACTTAAAAACCGCCAAGTCTGTCGCCAAGGTACCGTTAATACGTAAGTACCTTAAATTTTTTTACAATTTCAATTATCCTCAATTAAAATTTAATTAACATTAAAATTTAATTAATTAACATTAACAATATCGTTTATTATATACATACATAGACTTGACATGGCGAGAGATTAATATAAATTTTTGGCTTTACATTTAATTTCTTTATTTATAATTTCATGACATACAATGATACATAATATGCACATATCCAGTCTATTAATGTTCCACAGAAGAAATTACGAAATTAGGAATGTCCTTTCTTTTAATTTTATTTAAATTAACTTATTGATTTGATAACTTATTGATTTGATTGATTTGATTTCAGGGATTATATATATAAATTATATTTTCGCTAATCCTACATCTTGTACTTTGCTACCTCTAAACAGAAAGTTATTCCGTCAACTCCACGTTATCGGTATACATCGCTAGATGTGTCTTTCATTTGGATCCAGTCATCTAACATGATTTATAATATATTCATTATACGTAACTATCTGAGAAATCTAAAACAATTTTATTCTCTTTTTTTCTGTTATCTACTGTTTAAAATCTTTAATGTTTTTTTTTTTTTTAATAGAGTTTATAAATGTTTTTATTTTTGAATTTATCAATCAAAAATATAAAATTCAATTGAGAAGTATTTCATTTGATTGCTCAAAAGTGATTTAAAGAAACATATTACACAAATGATAAATTATAATATTTATTTATTTTCGGCAAATAAAGTAAAAATTTATTGCAGTAATTTTCAACCTCAAAGTTCAAAATAAAGAATAAATAGGGAAAACAAAACAAACTACGTATACACATTATCAATCTAGATATGAATATCGATATTTCATATTGACTGATTTTACATTCTGAGAAATGAATGAGATTATTTATCATTTATGCTGTAAATATTCAATAATATCTCTTAAATAATTTACAAGGCAATTCTAATCTTCTTTTGAAGATTTATTTTAACTGAAATTATTATTACTTCAACTATTAATTGTTATTTAATTTAACTGAATAAATTATTAATTATTTTTTATCAACTCTATTGTTAATAATTTTGTGTGAGGTTATAATTGTTAGAATTATAACTTACTTGAAACATATTTAAAAGCTTTGTGGAAGTTAGAAGATAATTTATATTTTTTATATTGTATGTATGTTGAATATAAGAAAAATAAACTTAGATTATTTATTTGTTTTTTTTATAGAATAAAAATATTATTGATTGTTTGGAATATATTTACTGTTCAATTAAACAAGCGTAAACAATTTGTCCTATGTAAGGTGAATGTAATACTTTTTACATGCAAAGTTAATTTTCTCTTTTCTGGGGAGATTATTTTTGCTATGCGAGTTATCTATGACTGATTAATTATATTATTAATTATTCCAAGAATGTATTTATGTCAGTAAGGTAGATAGCAAGTGTGAAAATTCAATTGTTTCTGTGTGCATGTGAGTAAGATAAATTTCAATTGTGAAAATTCAATAGTTTTTCAATTCCTTCTATTAGCTCACTCTCTCCCTATATATCTTGTTCAAATTTTCAATCGTTCATAAAATACTTTATATTCATCACTCAAGTTCAAATACATTTTTTGAACTTGTAGTAGATGACACTCATGTTAATGCAGTTTTTTTCAAATATTAATTCAGTAATTAAATTTAATTAATTTTATTTTAGTTTTCTTTAGATGCAATTCTGCATGTATCTACCAATAGATGGTGCCAGATAAACTTTTAAAAAATGAATGAAACTTATTTACAAAGGACTTTCTGCATAAAAAAAAGTAGGAATTGACTTAAAAAAATTTTTTTTTTTTATTACTTGTTATATGGTAAGATTTTTTTCTTTCTAATGCAGCTGGCAAACACTTAGACAGCTTGATCTTGGATGACTTAAGGCAAGCGCTGCACAGACGTTACTCACTTTGCATTACCCAAGGGGCGCGTGTAACTTGAAGATAAGCCACGAACGCGGAGTAACAATGTCCCCGCAACGCTCTACGATCATATTAGACTGGAACCTACGGTTTAAAGTGGATTCCGAACCACTACAAACATCCATGGCACCGCCGGGACTGGGACTCGGGACCCGAAACCGGTGGTACCGAGCGCCAGAGCGCTAGCCACTCCGCCGTTCAGGTCCTTATATGAGTATGATAGAAGGATTCAATAGATTTATGAATACAATTTTTTCATCTAAAGTTCCATTCACAATTGCAGAAATGGACCTAAACTATGGATAAAACATATAGAGTATTTTAAGTTAAGATTAAGTTAAATTTTAAACTAAGATTTTTAATTTAAAAAATTTTACTAAATAAAATTTATATATTAATTAATTGTATATTTAATATAACTATTGAAGTATATCAAAACTATTTAAGTAACTAATAGCTATTACTTCTATATATAATAAATTAAATTAACTACCATTAATTAAATTAATTCTCTTCATTTGAGCTTTAATACTATTAAAGCTCAAATAAAAGAAAAATTTAAAAATTTGTATACATTTTATGATGAAGAAAATTTAATAAAATTGAATTTTTACAATGAAAATACACTCTGCAATTACGTAAAGAATAAGTATTTCCTAAAGAGCAATTTTTGAAAGATTTGAATAACAGTATTAATGAGATAAATAAGATAAAAAATGGTGCTTTTTTAAAAATAATTCTGGCTTTTAATAATGCAGAATAGTCTAAGAATTATTTTGCATCATTAAAACAGATAAAGAATAATATTTTGAGTTTTAAAAAGTATTTAAAAAGAAAGGAAAAAAAATTAAAGAGTTCGCTTAATTTAATGATCTTATTACATTTTTGTTTATGAAAAACAAAATTACGTAATTTCTTAACAAATTTAACGTTTTTCTTATCTGTATGTTAACAAATAGCTCACGTATTTTTTTTTTTTTTTAATTGATAAAAAGAGAAATGATTTAAAAAATAATTCTTATTATGCATCTCAAAAAACTTATTTTCTAAAAACAACCTTTAAAAAATTAAAAAAAGTTATGCATATAAAGTAATTAGTTTTCAATTTAATGAGTAAGATTATAAAAAATATTTTGAAGAAAAAAAATTCTTTTAATTTAAAATGAGCATACAATAAAAAATTATATAATCCTATCTTTAAAAGTTAAAAATATCACAATTTCATTTATATTTTTGTAAGAACAAAAAAGATTACTTCCAGTAAAAATTATTTTACCGTATATGAATTATATACAATTTCGAATATATTTAAACATACATATTAAATTTTCCAATGGATTTAAATATGATAATGAATAGAGTAAAAGATAATTATAATTGAAAATCTTATTCAAAATTCCATCGAATTAACTAGACAGCAATTCCAATTATTACAGACAATAAAAAAAAATAAGTAACCAGTAAAATGAAATAAAATGGCTGTATAAAGAAAGAATAGTTTCCCTAAACCTAGCCAGGATGTTATAAAGGTTCTAAGACATACTTCCCATGTATGTGTTCAGAACATTCTCTATACATACATTTAGCTTCCCATCTAGAAGCTCTCTGGCATGCTTTTTCTAAAAGGATCACGGTCAGGCTGCCACTCGTACCTCCACAAACCTCCTTCAGACGAAGTCCTCGGGATAGAAAGCCTCGGGACTTCCCAAATACCGACTGCGGTGTTTTATATACCCATCCTGCGGTGGTAAGGACATTCTCGGAGAGGACTTTGTACTTCTAATTAAGTATAAAGAGTACTGAGCTTACTTAGAAAGTACTTAGGAGAACTTTAAAATGAGCTGCATGGAACAGTGTTATCCATCTACTAAACACGACATTTACGGACATGTATTCTTCGACAAAAAATTTTCATTTTCAATGTGTCGGTTATAATCTTGCAGATAAACGTAAAATCTTCTGTATATTTTTAGCCATAATTGCAATCGTAAGAGGAAGTTTAGATTAAAAGATTATATTTTCAGAAATGTTCAAATATTTTTTATTCTTGTTTTTGAAATTTTTTATTTACAAAACAAGTAAAAACAAATCTATCAGAGACTTATAAGTTCCTTGAGACTTAAGTTCCTTGTTTTTAGCTCTATAATTTATCAAAAACTTTCTCAAGTATAATGCACTTACAAATGTCGTTCGACTACAAACAGATTGAATCTTGTAAATACAAATACAAGTTCACATTTTTAGGCAGAGAACAATAAATGTTTTAAAATTATTTACCCACATAAAAGCTTTTCAATTATTTTAGTTTATTTATTTTACGAACACCTATATACATATTTTTAAATGCTTCACATTTGAATCGTTGTTATTTGCTACTGATTTGATATATTTGCAGTAGATTCAATTTTACAAAGCATACGGATACAGCTGCACTATACACAGGAAAGGGATAAGAGAAAGCAATTATTCTATTGACGTGGCTTTCTAAGGATAACTAAATCTCTTACATTACAAGAAAACTAAGAAAATACTAATACAACCAGCATGAGGGTTACGAGGTTTAGTCAAATCTTGCTATTATAAATGGTTTTTTTGGTTAAACTGGCAAAAACTGAAACTATATTCTCTTCTTCTGAAGTACACTTGTGCAAATTGCCGTTAAGACTCTAATATAAAGATCTGAATGGACCTACCGAAGATCACCAAGATGTGCTTAGGCTTATATATCAGTGTTGACGTAGCTTATCTATCAAAAGTCAGTAGCTATGTGTCAAAAAATAATAAATACTAAACCAAGTATGCATCAACATATATACCAATATAATATATATACATATATACCTAATATACACTGAAGTGACAAAAGTCATGGGATACCTCTTAATATCGTGTCGACCCTCCTTTCGCCCGGCGAAGTGCAGCAACTCGACGTGGCATGGACTCAACAAGTCGTTGGAAGTCTTCTGCAGGAATATTGAGCCATGCTGTCTCGATAGACGTCCATAATTGTGAAAGCGTTGATGGTGCAGGATTTTGGGCACGAACAGACCTCTCGATGATGTCCCATAAATGCTCGATGGGATTCATGTCGGGCGATCTAGGTGGCCAGATCATTCGTTGGAATTGTCCAGAATGTTCTTCAAACCAATCGAGAACAGTTGTGGCCCGGCGACATGGCGCATTGTCATCCATAAAAATCCCATCGTTGTTTGGGTACATGAAGTCCATGAATGGCTGCAAGTGATCTCCAAGTAGCTGAACATAAGCATTTCCAGTCAATGTTCTTTCCAGTCGCACCAGAGGACCAAGTCCATGCCATGAAAAAACAGCCCACACCATTACGGAGCCACCACCAGCTTGAACAGTGCCTTGCTGACAGTTTGGGTCCATGGCTTCGTGGGGTCTGCGCCACACTCGAACCCTACCATCAGCTCTTACCAACTGAAATCGTGACTCATCGGACCAGGCCACGGTTTTCCATTCATCTAGGGACCAACCGATATGCTCACGTGCCCACGAGAGTCGCTGCAAGCGATGTCGTTCTGTCAGTAAAGGCACTCTAGTCGGCCTTCTGCTGGAATAGCCCAAGAAAGCCAAATTTCTCCGCACAGTTCTAACAGACAAGTCCCTTGTACATCCCACGTTGATTTCTGCGGTTATTTGACGCAGTGTTGCTTGGCTGTTAGAATTTACGGCTCTTTGCAGAACGTCGCCGGTCTCGGTCGTTAAGTGCAGGCGGTCGACCACTGCGCTGTCCATGGTGGGGGATGTTATGCCTGAAATTTCATACTCTCGGCACACTCTTGACACAGTGGATCAGGGAATGTTGAATTCCCTAACGATTTCGAAATGGCATGACCCATGCGTCTAGCTCCAACTAGCATTCCGCGTTCAAAGTCTGTTAATTCCCGTCGTGCGGTCATCATCACGTCAAAACTTCTTCACATGAATAACTTGAACAGAAATGAAAGCTCTGCGAAAGCATTGCGCATTTATACCTGTTCTACGCGATGCTACAGCCATCTGAAAATTTGCATATTGCTATCCCATGACTTTTGTCACTTCAGTGTATACCAACTATGACTTAAAAGAAATTAGCATTTCATTTAAGTCATATTTGGAAAAATATATTTAAGTATATATTTTAAATTTGAGTAAATAATTCTGAAAAATGAATTATTAACAACCAAAGGAAAAAAAACTGGTCTTTTTTCTTGTTCTCTTGGTGATCTTCATAATTTTAAAACTAAAGGAAATCTGACTGTTGATTCCAATAAATAACTATTTAGTTATGTTGGAAGAAAATAAAATGTATAATCCATAATCTGTATGTTAGTTTTATCGTCTTAAACTGTTATCAAATATTTTACAATGAAAGCTTAACCCGAGTTAAAATGGCAAATTTTCTTATTTCTGTTGGTTTATAAATGACTGATTCCTCATATTTGGAATTGCCTCATTTATAGTGAATAAGTTATTCTTTAAAAATGTATTTTTAACATATAAATTCCCACTAGGTACCACCAGTTGAATATTATTCAAAATCACACCGCTGTCTATTTATAGTGGATTAATTTAAACTCGCACGCGCTTCGAATATGTTATAGTAGGATTATTAATAATTTACCACAACGTTGAATTGACAATAAACACACGAATGGTTTCAGATTGCAGAGCTATCAAAGCAATGATGTACATTAGCACTTCCTACCACTATCCATTATGTCTAGGTGATCTGATGCCTATGAAATACATTCAGATTATAAACATTATAAACGTATTTCAATCTTCCTCTAGAAATTGTGAAGATGTGATGAAATTGGTAATATTTAATCTGTTTGTAAAAGAACAAAATTAAGAAATAGGGTTTTATCGATGTTTGATACTTTTTATTACTGTTTTTATCTTAAGTAATTACAGTATTCAGTAAATTTAGCAATATGATGGAGGCACGTATAGTTACTATTTCGGAGGCCTTTAATCATATGTAAAAACTTTGTCAAATTTGAATGATACGTCTAATATAGAATTGTAAATATAATAACATAAGTAAATTCCATCAAAACTGGGTCCTGACAAGTTTTCTCAACGTTAAAAATCATTTTGAAAAAAAAAGAATAGTAAAACGTTTCATTAAAGGTTTCTAATATATCGCAACATATATTTTATTTTAAATAAAAAAATAATTAACTTACAATATAGCAGTTTATGAATAGTTTTATTACAATATCGCTGATTTATAGCTATTAGCAGATATAATCCGGCGTTGCCCAGTTTGAAATATAAACCTTATATTTTGGTAAATTTAATTGAGAATAAATTCTCTCTTCCCCCTCCAAAAAAAAAAATTGAGACACATTTTTTCCAAAGTATTCATATTGTTAGAAAAATTGAAAGAACAAGAAAATTAATATTTTTAAAATATTTTTGAAATGCTTATTAAACAATACTTTTATTGGATATCAATAAACTTTAAGAGAACTTTTAAATCATTTTGTTACAATATCGAGAAACGTTTCAATAAATTTGACACTATTTCGTTCCATTTTTTTATTTTGTATAACAGACTTTCACTACTGCTTTGAAAGAGTGTTAAGTTTTTCGAGTGTTGTTTTCAAGTTATGGTCAAATATATACTATTGTTGGGTTAAAAATATGGTGAATGAAGAAACACTTTAATAACTTATTTATAACTATAAAGCAACCATAATTGAAGATTCAAGGCAGTATGGAAGGTAAAAGATTTATCATTATCCTAATGATTTTCATGTATTTGATATAAGAAGATAATCTGCTTGCACTAATCCATGGTGTCATCTATAAATTTGAACTTACTCCAGCTTCTAACATGCACCCTCGCATCATAACTAATCTGTTTGCAGGTCTAGCGAATGAAGTTTTTTTTTTTTTTTAAATCTGGTCATTCTATTCTGTTCTATTTGTAAGGAACAACTTTATGAATCAACCATTACGTCTAAATATATAAATTTGCTTTCATCATCAACATAGAAAAAGCAGCAGCATGATGATTCAGCAATATAAATACGCAAATATCGGAGAACACACAGTTGAACAAGTAATGCTGATGATTTGAAATGCAATTTGGTCAGATGATTATAGTGCGGGATAGAAGGGGTGGAAATAGCGAATGAGCTAACAGTAACTATATCTGCCTCCTACGCAACCTAGAATTTCGAGAAGTTCTATATTTTAGAAGTCACGAGAAGATAAGAGATTCTTTGACGACACTGAAAGCAGTTGTGGTAATCAGCAGATTTTATTAGATGTCAAATTGTCGGCTTACAAACGGTTGGTTGGTTTTACAGTCAAATTTCTGCTGAAATTCACATAGATGTGTCCACTGCGCATATAATTTTTGATCAGATGAGTTGATGAACTAAATATGAATCATTGAGAAAGGGCAACTTCTCATAGGAGTATAACAGAACTCGCGGATCGACGCATTTGCGGTGGTAGCTGCACAATCAATTACTATCGAAATTCTGCGGATTGTGTAAGAAATTTTAGACGCTCTAATATCCTGGAGAATAATTTCGCAACGATTGATTGAAAGCGACTTGCACATGAGCCGCTCTTTGCGGAGATTGCCGTTCCGCCAACCCGCCAAACTGAAAGATTACTATAGTGTCGGAAATGAACTGCGTTCAGCGACTTAACGGTGTGATATGTGGTATTCAGCGACGAGTTTCAGTTCTATTTGTGTGATGATAGTCATCGGTTGAGGGTCTGGTGGCCGAGGAAGAAAGAGTCCATTCGACCACTATTATTGAACATCAGCGTATTATAATAGTTTGAGTGCCATCAGATACGATAGCAGATCACCACTAATACGCATCAAATTTTAATTAACGATATGCCGATACATTGATGAGGTGCTGTAGCCGGTTGGGCTGCCTTATATTCAGCGGCTGCAAAATGGTATTTTCTAACAAGACAAGTCTAGATTGCACATGGCATTTATTAGCAGACAAACTTTGGAGCATGTCCAGCTGCTTCCTTGGCCTGCAATAATTCCTCCTCGTTTGAGTATATCGAGAACCTGGTTGACCTATTTGTGTGCTCTATGCCATCCTCAATCACAGACTAACTGTGGTTGAAAACATATAGATGTCCTACTGATGAAACTATCCACACACTAACTGAATCCGTACGGCGTAAGGGTGCTACTTGAATCGCCATGAGAGGTGATCCTACTTCCTACTAATTGCCTTGTAGGTTTCATCGCTATATTCGTTTATCTTCTTGTAAATAAAATCATTTATTTTATGTACATTTTATCTGTTTGTAACAGTTTTCATCACATTCTACTCACTAGAGATGAGAAAAACTATTAATTTTCGTTAACGGTGTTAACAGTCATTCTTAGACAAATTAATAGTTAATTTTGATTCCCCTTATTTTTTAATATGTGGTTAAGTTATGTACATGAATATTTTGCAACAGATTCGCTTTAATCTGAAGTGTAACATAGAATATTTTTATCTGGTGATCATTCAACTGAAATGTCACAGTTTTGTGTTATATTTTCTGTATCCGACAATTGCATTAAATTTTTTTTTATGTGCACAAAACTAAATTTTCTTATTCCATATACTAGACTGCAATAAATAAATAAGTACATTTTGATATACTTCTTTTCTTAAACTTTTATATTAAAAGTAATTTTTAATCACAAAAATATGTTGAATCACAAAGAATACACCAGAAATCATAAAACATCACAGGAAATTTTAATCAAAAAAGGATTGATTAATCAAAAGGATATATCAAAATGGATATGTAGGATAACAAAACAAAATAAAAATAAAAGATTTTTTTATAACTATAAAAAGACTATAGAAATTTTTTAAGAAAAGATTTATAAAACAAATATAGGTTTGAATATGTGCATTTTTTCATACTTCAATATTAATAATAACTTTTTTATAAAATGCATTTCTGAAAAAGATGTCAAATATAAATTTATAAATAAAAATGCGATCTGTTGGTTCATCGATAATCTGTTGATAAATCTGTAAAAATTTATTCTCAATTAAAAAATGTCATTCTTTTAGAAGAAATTTTTTGTACGATATTTCTTAATGTGCTCTGAGCAAAGAAGATTCATCATTATCGGTTTTAGTGTATAAAATTTTACTCATAATGTTAAATGTAATGCTTATGACATATTTAAATTTTAATTCAGATGTCTAAATAAAAACACAATTTTGCACAAAACACAAAAAAAAAATCAAAATTTTCAAACAATTTTGCACAAACAAAAAAAAAAATCAAAATTCAAATTCAAACAATTTTGCTCAATTCAAAACATCATTTTAAGGCTATAATTATTAATTTATTGTAAAGAATTATTTCCCACATAATTTATTCTATTCTTTTTAACAAGGAATTAAACAACAGGAGATATTTCAAAATCATAATTTACTATAAACCATTATGGTTTAAAGTTTAAACAACTGATAATTGCATTTAATCTTGAAATGATCATTGAATTAATTCAATAGAAATCTTTGTTCATCCGATTTATATGGTCTTAGTAATTACTTTCAAACTTCAAAAAAATGGGTTGTCTTCCAATATTCTATACAAATAAATTACTAAACGCAATTATTATTATCGCAGAATAAACTCGATTAATGAACATTTCAAAACTTCTGCTTTTGCATACAAAACATTATTGTAATCTTTGTTATGTGCTGCATTGTCACTAGAGATAAAAGATTAAAATCTGATTGTAGTTGAAATCTTTCATAATTAAAGTCTCTTGCTGATATCAGGGAGTTTTGTTTATAATGTTTAGAATAAATGTTCTTGAATATTTTATTGCGTTCAAATAAAAATGAGCTGAAAATAAAAGGTGAAAATGGAATTTTAGAATTTTTTAACATGTTTTAGACGTTATTTATAAATATAATAGAAGGAATTATTTGTTATTATTTGTTTTTTATATTGAAAAGTTTTTCATTTTATGTAAATTAAATTCAAAGAAAATTTAATATTTCAAGTGATAAACATGTGTCGTGGCTAAATGGCAAAGTTCAAACATAGTAGCCAAAAGAGTAGGAAAATTAATTAGTGGCCTGAGTTGTAATCTATTCCGAAAATACGAGACGATTCGATGGTAATTAGGACAGTTTATAAATTGCCTGGTTTGTAACTGAAGGCCCAGATAGCATACAGAAGAGCCTCTTGATCCATCAACTATCATCTTGAGTCACTTTATAAACAAAATCTGGACACTCCAGTATAAAGTACGGAACTCCATTGAACTTGTTTTCAATTGATGTATGCTAGCTGCCCAACTGAACCTTTCATTTCGGTGGCGTGATGTGAGGGATTCACAATATGCTTAACGTGCTGTAGGCACTGTGCTTTTCCCATGCGTAGATTTCTACACCCATTTTATCTGGATACCAGCTTTGCAAAAGTTGCTTGAGTAAGAGAAGATTTGAAGTGGATTATAGCGGTTTTGGGAGTTCTTGCAGCTAATTGATAGTTACTGATGTACTATCTAGAAACTTATTCTGTTGTTAGAAATGCATTGGATAAAAAATTACAGAAGGTCTTAGAATCAACCTCTTGTTACATATGAGTGCCTTTGGCATGCCTTTATTTGTCTGATGGCTTGGTCATCTTAATTATTCAGATAAATGAATTGTCAACTTTAAAAGGAAACGAAGACCACAGAGTAGGAAAATTACTTTTCAGACTCTACGGTTTCTTCAAGTTCCATTTTATAAATGAGATGTAAGAAAGAAAGGAAAACAGCAAAAAGATGTAGAATCTTGAATTCAGTTTAAGGTTTACGAAGGAAATGAATCCTGGACTTGTATCCATCTTCAATCTTATAAATTTTTCGTCAGGCGGCATCTCGATCTGTATAGGAAGATAATGTAACTTGAAGAAGCAAATAACTATTACAAAACCTTTCTTTTACTTTTATTATATTCTGCAGACAACATAGTGATTGTTTATTATTGCTATTTGTGTTTTTTAGTTGATTTAATTTTATAATTAAGTTTACATAATAAAAATCCTGAACTGCTCGGCCTTGTAAAATATGATTTCTTCCGAAACTTCTCGAATCAAATTCTGTACAATGCACTTACTGAGAAAACCACAAATAGGCATGTGTTATAACAGTGAAGATCTTGAAACAATCAAATCACACCACCTCAACGCGAACGCCAAATGAGCTGCTGTTGCCGAAAATATATTTCATATGCATCGAGAAAACAAATGTTATGCGAAAAAAGGGAATTATTGGCCTTGCGTAAAGAGAAAGAAGTTAGAAGTATTGTTTTCAATACAGGCAGATCATTCTGTTGCTTTAAATCTCTAGTAAAAGAAGATGTGGCTTTACATATTTTGCGTGTTTGACATGAAAACTGATTCAACTGAATTTTACACATTCCACAAAAGCCTTGCAAAGTGAGAGCCTGGGGAAATTTGAAATCTTTTATGGAAGAAAATTCAACAGATGGACTCCAATGTGAATGATCAGCTTCTTTAGTGTGACACATGTGGTAGCTTTCAGAAAATGTTCCAGCAGTTTACTGTCCCTTGAATAAAACTTTAATGATGCAAAAAAAAGAGAAATAAGGAGGAATGACAGGATATACCTACCAGAAGAATATAATAAAATGATCAGAAAAGCAAAGAAAAAAATGCCTATTATACTGATAGAAAAGTTTCACCCGGAAATATATTGTAAGAAATGGTAGCCCAAATATTTCAATCCAATTATTTCAATTCTTTGTTATTTAGAAGGAAATTTGCATACATCATTAACAATTATTATCCTTTCAATTTCAACTATAACATAAAAATCATAAATGTCAGTCCAACTATAATTTTTTAATAAAAGGATTCTTAATATCAAGAGTCTTGAGTAAATATCTTAACTGGTAAAGAAATAAATGAAGCAACAAAATTTTTAAAAAATTTCAATACATTTACGCAAAAAATAAAACTATATTTAAAATAATTCCAGCTGCCAAGTAGTTTTTTATTTAATTCCGCAGTGACTTTATATATGTGGTTTGATAGAATGCAAAATGATACAAAAGACTTGGTATGGCAAATATAAGCAAACCCTTTCTACATATGGTTGCAAACCCATCAAAATTATTAAAGGAGAATCCAAAAGATAGAACATATCATATAAAAATATAGGTTTATAAAATTAATAAATTATTATAACTAAAATTAATTGCAAATCATTTCAGAATAAGTTCTCTTGCCAAAAATATAAAACCAACAAATTATCTCGAATATAAAAACAATAAATTACTACAGCTAAAATTAATTACAAATCATTTCATAATAGGTTCACTTGTCCTTCGCAACTGTTAAATGTTTTTACAAAGCCCATTTCAATAATCTTCTATCATTTAAAAACAGTTGAGTTTTGCATAATTCAATTTCTTTAAAGCTTTGTCTGCGCTCTTTTCAACTTCAATTTATTGAAGATTAAAAATCTTTTTTATTGCTTTTGATTACATTTTGCCTGTCTAATATATAATAAAGACTAAAGGAATATAATTAATTATATAATCACATTGTTATTAAATATTTCGAAATTTATTATTATTACTTATTGAAACAGGTCCAAAAACCTTGAAGGTTCTTTTGAGGTTAAGAAACAGTTTTAAAAAATAATGAAATGTTTTCAAAAGATAGGTACTTTGTTTTTAACGAGAAAGTGACATAAAGAACTTGTATTGTACATTGTAAAAGTAAAAGCTTCCAAATGTCACTAAGTTTTCATTCCAATAATCTTTATCATTAATCCGGCTTTTGCTCAAACAATGTGAAACCCAATTACTTATCAGTTCAGGACAAAAACAACACCTGTCACTTAACTTTTAAAAATTGAAAATGTTTCACTATCTTAAATGTCACACAAAGTATTATTAATTGTTAAAAATATTAAACCTTTTTATAGTTTTATAATTTAATTAAAAGTACCATTCAAGAATCCTATTTTGAAACAAAGAGGAATTATTTTTAATGTATACACCTCAGCCACTTAATACTCATGGTCTGAAGTTTCTTTCAATTTCCCAAGTGTCTTTTAATATCTTTCTAATCATCGCAGCTGAACTCCAAAAGCGAAGTTAAAAAGTATCGATTGCTTTTTATCGAGGACTTTTCCTGTTAATAAGTATGGTGAAAAACTTTCTTTTCAGTTAGAAGATTCCATAAAAAAATATTAGTAAGTAAAAGCCAACTATATTAAGGAAAGAATACATTTTTATCTTTTCGTTTAAGTAATAAAGGTTTTATGTAGAATAAAAAAAGAAAGAATAAATCATAAGATGTATAACAATAGTTTATAAAAACAATAAATTATTACGACAAAAATTAATTGAAAATCATTTCAGAATAGGTTCTCTTGTCATTTGCAACTGTTCAATGTTTTTACATAGCACCTTTCAACAATCTTCTGTAATATAAAAAAAGGTTCAGCTTTGTATAATTCAATTTCTCTTAAAGCTTTGTCGACGATCTTTTCAACTTCAATTTATAGAAGATTAAAAATCTTTTAATTGCTTTTCATTACATTTTGACTGTCTAATACATAATAAAGGAATATAGACAGAATATAATTAATTAAATAATCACGTTGTTATTAAATATTTCGAAATTTATTAATATTACTTATTTTAAAACGTCCAATAAACCATTTCTTTTTGGGGAGAGAAACAATTTTTTAAAAATATAATTGATTATTTTCAAAAGTTAGTGATTTTGTTTTTAACGATAAAGTGACATACTAGTAAAGTACTTGTATTGTACATTGTAAAAGTAAAAGCTTCTAGTCGTTACCTAGTTTTCATTCCAATAATGTTTATCATTAATCTGGATTTACTCAAACAATGTGAAACCCAATTACTTATCAGTTCAATACAAAAACAGCAGCTGTCACTTAACTTTTGAAAATTGAAATTGTTTCAACATCTTAAATGTCACACAAAGTATTATTAATTGTTAAAAATACTAAAACTTTTTATAGTTTTATAATTTAATTAAAAGTACCATTCAAGAGTCCTATTTAGAAATAAACGGGAATTATATATATATATATATATATACGCCTGGGTATTTAATACTCCTATTCTGAAGTTTCTTCCAATTTCCCAAGTGTCTTTTAATATCCTTCTAATCATCGCAGATGAACTCTTAAAACGAAGTTAAAAGTATCGATTGCTTTTTATCGTGGAATTTTCCTGTTAATAAGTACGGTAAAAAACTTTCTTTTCAGCTAGAAGTTTCCATAAAAGAATATCAGTAAGTAAACGGCCAGCTATAATGAAGAAAGAATACATTTTTATCTTTTCACATAAATAATAAAGCTTTTTATGTAAAATAAAAAGAAAGAATAAATCATAAGATGTATAACAACGATTTATAAAAACAACAAATTATTACGACTAAAATTAACTGCAAATCATTTAAGAATAGGTTCTCTTTGCCATTTGCAACTGGTCAATGTATTTACATAACACCTTTCAACAATCTTCTGTCCTATAAAAAATGGTTGAGCTTTGCATTATTCAATTTCTCTTAAAGCTTCATCTATGATCTTTTCAACTTCAATTTATTGAAAATTAAAAATATTTTCATTACTTTTCAATACATTTTGACTGTATAATAACATAATAAATATTTAAAGGAATACAGACAGAATATAATTAATTACACAATCACATTGTTATTAAATATTTCAAAATTTATTAATATTACTTATTGAAACAAATCCAGTAAACCCTGAAGTTTCTTTTTTTGGGTAAGAACCGAATTTTTTTTTTTTTTTTTAAAATAAGTAATTATTTTCAAAAGTTAGAGACTTTGTTTTTAACGAGAAAGTGACATAAAGTGATTTGTATTGTACATTGTAAAAGTAAAAGCTTCTAGATGTCATTAAGTTTTCATTCCAATAATCTTTATCATTAATCCGGCTTTACTCAAACAATGTGAAACCCAATTACTTATCAGTTCAGAACAAAAAAAAAAGCAGCTGTCACTTAACTTTTAAAAATTGAAATTGTTTCACCATCTTAAATGTCACGGCAAGGCATTATTTATTGTTAAAAATATTAAACCTTTTTATAGTTTTATAATTGAATTAAAAGTACCATTCAAGAATCCTATTTAGAAATAAAGGGGAAATTTTTATATATATACACCGAAGTCACTTAATACTCCTAGTCTGAAGTTTCTTTCATTTTCCCAAGAGTCTTCCAATATCTTCTAATCATCACGGCTGAACTCCTAAAACGAAGTTAAAAAGTATCGATTGCTTTTTATAGAGGAATTTTCCTGTTAATAAGTGTGGTGAAAACTTTCTTTTCAGATAGAGGTTTCCATAAAAGAATATCAGTAAGTAAGAGGCCAACTATATTAAAGAAAGAATACATTTTTATCTTTTCATATAAATAATAAAGGTTTTTATGTAGAATAAAAAAATGATGTCAAATTATTTTCTTAAATATGTTGGAGTGGAAAAGAAATACAAATATCTGTAAACCTATAATATTATCAAATATTTTGTATTTTTATTGTTATCCTTAAAGCCACCTGAATATTATGAATATTATTTTTTATTGTAAAAATGTTAGCAATATGTGAATGAATTAAATGTATTGTGTCTGAGGTCAATTCAGTTTATTTGTACAATAATTGCTGATATTTAATATCTATCTTTATATAATTGTTGTTTGTTCCTTTTCTATCTTCACTTTCGTCATGCTCTTTTTTTTAATATTTATGTCCTTGTATTGGCAACAATATTAAATTTTATCCAACATAAATGTTATTTAGACTCCTTATATATAAGTTGTAATGTAATAGAACAAAATGGCAGTAATTTGACAATAATTATATTAAAATTTTTATTGTTATATTTGAAGAAGAGTGGTAAAATTTCTATAAATTGCTTAATAATCCTTTAAATCTTAAAAATTTATTAAAAAGTTGACCGTGCATAAATATAAAATGCTAAGTAATAACTTTAATGAATTTAACGTTCTGAACAAAACAATATTATTATTGTTATTAACTTATCCAATAATTTTTTAAGTCCCCATTTTCGCTTTTTTCTAGTTAATTAACAATATGTTTACTAATTGTTAATTAACTTCAGAAATTTCAAAACCTAAGAAGTACTTTATATTCCAAATAAACAAACAAAAGTTCTTCATTCCGATATAAAAACAGTTATATGTTTATCTCCTTGGAATTCTTTTAATTACCTATCAAAATTAAATTCATCTAATAAGTATAACACCTTAAAAACAGATCATTAGATGTTATAAATATCATTTCAAGAAAACAACATCGTTTACACCTTCTGTCATAAGCCTTTGATTTTATTTTATGTATTTATATGAATCTCAGTGGTATTCTCAGAAATCATGAATATCAAATATGTTTGCTGCAGGTCATGTTCGTTCCATGTGATTAAGTCAACGTGGTGACTCCACTGATATAAAAACACTTCAATAGCAATATTTTTAATGAGACTCTATGGTATTAAGTGTCACTTATTAAAAAGATTAGGAAGGAATTTATGACATATTTTTAGTTGTAACATATGAGAAACAACATATTTTACTTAAAGGATTATTTTTCTTTTGAGTGATTGAAAGTATTCTAATTAAGTCCCATGTGAATTAAAAATTCTTTCGTACTTTATTTTAATGAATTTTTTTTTTTTTGAGAATTCCTTTTATCATTTTATTTAATTTTAAAATGATACCTTCTTAATTGCTTTACAAATTTCCTTTCAAAGATCTTAAGTTTTATATTAAATTTAATTTTTATGTATAAATAGAATTCTTTCTCTTGAAACACAAGAGTAAATCTGTTGTGTATTTATGTCATTTGAATGTTTGCATTGCATTTTAATTATTGTTTTGATGTAAATTTCTTAGAAAATAAATCATTTGATTATTTATTTCAGTATTTTAGCTTTAATAACTTTTAATTATAGAATAATATGAAAGTAATTGTAAAAATTCTAGTATTAATTTTTTCAATCTTTTATATTGAAAATATTATTATTATAGCTTGTTTTTTAATCAATGCCTATGACAAAAATTTATTTATTTATTTCGATTTTAAAACTGTCTAAATTGCACGAACACAACAAAAAAAAGTTATAATTTTATACATTTTAATGAAATCTGTAAAAGATGCGTGTTAAAAATGTGATTAAAACGGTGTATTGACTCAAGTTAATAGTTTTGTTTGATAAAAGAAATGTCTGCAATGTGCTATGAGAAAGACTGTTATTAAGATATTACTCATAAATAAAAGAAAATGTAGTACCAATATATGATTTAACTCAATATTGATGTACTATAGCTTCTGAAAATTTGAGTAAAATTTTGTGATATGATATCTGTATTAATCTAACTTTTAATTATAGAAAAATATGAAAATAATTTCAAAAATGCTAATATTAATAATTTTAATCTTTTAAAATGAAAATGTTATAGCAATAATAATTATAGTTTGTTCTTTAATCAATGTTTATGGCAAAAATTAATTTATTTCCTTTGATGTTAAAACTGTTTAAATTGCTTGAACACTACAAAAAATATAATTTTATATATTTTAATGAAATCTATAAAAGATGCATCTTAAAAAAAAAAATGTGATAAAAATGATGTATTGATTCAAATTTTTGTTTGTTTGTTTGATAAGTTTGATAGTTTTGTTTGATAGCAGAAACATTTGCAATGTTCTATGAGAAAGACTGTTATTCAGATATTAAATAAAAGAAAACATAGCAGCAAAATATGATTTGACTCATGATTTCTATATTGATGTAGTTCTCTGAATATTTAAATAAAAATTTTGACATGATAAATGCATTAATCTAAAATTCAATGAATAGTGTATCCCCAAAGTCACTATTTAATTAATGTTTTCAAACATAAGAGCAAAGTATGTTTACAAAACCAATTTAACTCTCAATACCTCATATTCCTTTTCTCAATATCTCATACTAATAATTATAACCCTGATAATAATACTCAAAATTTCATACTGATAATTATAATAGCGATAATAATACTCAATATATCAAATTGATAATTATAACACTGATAATAATACTCAATATCTCATACTGATAATTATAACACTGATAATAATATTCAATATCTCCTACTCATACTGATAATTATAACACTGATAATAATATTCAATATCTCCTACTCATACTGATAACAGAAATTTTCGTAATATTCTATGAGAAAAACTGTTATTAAATAAAAAATATTTCGCTACAATATATGATTTGACTCGGGATTTTAATATTGATGTAGTTTCTGAATATATGAATAAAATTTTGTGACATGATATTTGCCTTTATCTAAAATTTAATAAATAGTGTTTCCCCAGAGTCATTATTTAATTATGTTTTCAAGCATCTTTTATAAAAAAAAAGTCTGTTTATAAAAAAAACAATTTAACTCTCAATATCTCATACTGATAATTATAGCACTGTTAATAATACTCAATATCTCATACTGATAATTATAACATTGCTAATAATACTCAATATCCATACTCATACTGACAACAGAAATGCTCGTAATATTCTATGAGAAAGACTGTTATTAAATAAAAGTAAATATAGCAGCAAAATATATTACTTGACTCGGGAATTCAATATTGATTTAGTTTCTGAATATTTGAATAAAATTTGTCACGATAACTGCATTAATAAAAAGTTCAATAAATAGTTTTTTCCTGATATCCTTATTTAATTAATGTTTTCAAACATCGTTATAAGATCTAAATTATGTTTACAAAAAAAATAATTTAACTCTCAATATCTAATATTCCTAAGTATAAATAATATTGTTCCTTTTTTTAGAACTCTATAATGTTAAAAATCATAAATACGAGAAACAATGAAAACTAGTGTCAAAATATTGTAACAATGAAAAACTAGTGTAAAAATATTGTATTATTTCAAGATCCAGAAATGAATGTAGAAACATATTATCCGCTGGATATATTTTTTTTTTTTTAAGCAGGCCATACATATGTCATCGATCCGTCGACTGTCCGGCAGTTATCGGTAAGGAGAAAAATCATAAGAATTCTCGCCCACCAATACATTTCCCGGACGTCAGCCCGACAACCCACGTTTCTCACAAGATACTAAATGAGTTACGAAAAAAAATATGACTCAGATTTTTCAATAATGCAGTCTTACAAATCTAAAACAAATACTGACACCAAAAACTTTACTGGAACACATTTCAGTCAAATCCATTTCGTGGCTTCACACTTCCTGTAAAGGCAAGAAAGGAAATAATTGTTTAAAATCATTTCCTGGATTCATGGTCGGTGCCTGCCTTGTTGTCTGTGGGGGAAAAATCAAACAGGAGTCATCTTGGAACCACCAGAAACCGTAGCAATAGTTCTCCTGTTTGTAAAATAAAAGAATTCATTTCCTCGAACAGTGATCGGCTACGAAGTTTATTTTCCTTTTGCAAATAAAAAGATATTGGAAGGCTTTTTTTTTTATTCACAATTGAAAAAAAAAAAAAGATTTGTTACGATTGCATAGCTTGCTGTATTTTTTTTATCGTATGTAAGCAGTTTTATATCAAATGGGTTATGTGATGCTTACAAAAATACGTGCTTGACAAATAAAAGTAAATATTTTGTAGAAAAAAATTATAACTAGTGCTTAAAACAAATTATCTAAATGAATTAAAAACAGTAAAATATTTAAAAGATAATCTGCAATAAGGCCCATGTTCAAAAATGTTTAAAGAATTAATCAAACTAAATAGAAACAAGTAAAAAAAATTTAAAAAGTGAGTTTGAAAATCAGAAATTTAGTTAAGTTTTACCCAAAACAAATTAGTATTCTACATAATTAAAGTAAGAGCTACATAATTCTAATAATAGGCCTACATAATTAAAGCAAGATACATATTGTGTTAATTTCTAGAAAATATTAGGCCAATATTTGTAGCATAATACATCTTGGCAATGGTCGATGTATCTGTCCTAATACTTGGCTTGCATGCACATTAACACTTGGTCACATCAACGCAAATTGTATAATCAAATATACAAGCATAGTGATTAATACTGCATTAGATTTTATTAACACACCTTTATAATGAGATATAACATTTATTGATAATTTAATAAAAAGCTCCGGATTTTCACACACAAAAACAGACAAAATTAATAGAATAGAAATAATTTTGACCTTTTATATTTGGATGTATATTAAACTCAAAAATATTCAATTTCTTTTTATATAACAGAAGTATTTGGAAAATTGTAAATTAAGCAATGTACATTACGAATTCAAAAGCAATTACGTGTGTAAGCAATGTACATTACAAATTATAAAATCTTCTTAACTATTATTACTTCACGACTTAAAATATTCAATTTTTTTTTACTATTATCAAAATAATTTTTTTAAACTTGCCTAAACTATTAAATTAATTAATAATGATTAATAATTAAAGAATCCTTAATTTGTTGCTTACATTATTAATAATTGAAAACTGATTTACAGTAAAATTTGAAAGAAAAAAAAAAAACTCTCTGAAATAAATGTTGTTTAAAATTAGTGTCAGCTTGTTTGGAAGCGATTTAAGGGAATTATAATTTTTAAGTAATAAAATTATTTCTGATGGTCATTCAAGTTGACTAATTACATTTAAAAAATATAATTACTTTCTCTCTTAAAAGGCTGTGTGTGTGTGAGTGTGTGTGTGTGTACGTGCGAGTATGTGTTTGTATGTGTGTGGGGGGGGACGTATTTTGTTGCCAATTGCAAGTTGAAAATATATTTTTCTATTCTTTAAGCAAATTTACTATGGAACACTTAAGATCTAATTAATTATTCTTTCGTTTATTTTATGACATCGCTACATGGCGTAAAATTATTAAATAAAAATATTAAATGAGCTTCATTTGCTGAATTTTTCAATTAAAAAACATAATTCTGAAACATGAGTAAACTCTTTGTATTTTCATTAAAGTTTTGTCAACCCAGCACAATTTTAATGAATTAATGGCGCAGTTAAAAAATAAGCGTTTAAAATAATTCTTCTAAAATAAGCGTTTCATAATAATTCGGATAAACGTGAAAAATTAAATAATAAAAAAGCATTTTGATGGTAAGATAAAAAATGATAAAATAATTTTGGAGTTTTCTTGTCATTTAGCTTTACGGAAAATAAATTTAAAAATCCTTATCATTAATTTAGAAGCATTTTAATGTTTTGAACAAGGAGTTCTTAAAGCTGTAGGAAATTAATCGATATTTTTATGCACTGATTTGAGTTTTTATTTAATAAGGTTAATTTTTTTTATATTTAAATGTCAATCTGTATCTCTTTTATTATCCAAAAATTATGGGCATTGTTTTTTGGGAGAAAGGTTTTTCGTTTCCTTGATCATTTTTTTTTTTTCATGCCTTTGATCAGTTTTTCGTTTCCTTAACCACTTTAAAATTTCTAATCGGTTTATTTATTTTTTTCACAAGCTAGTCTTTTTGGCTTATTTAATTTTTTACATGAGCTTTTTTTATACATAATATTTATTTAAAATTCTTTCACATGGTAATAATTAAATAATAAAAATTGTTCTAAAAGATCGTATGGTGAAAGCAGAGGCAATTTTATTTTAAAGTAAAGATGAGACTGCAAGATGTCACTAACATATTGTTGATCTGTAAAAGTTTTACACATGATGACTAGGGTCATCCTGCTATCTACTCCATCATACGATTGGTAATAGATGTATGTCCCTGCAAATCACAGGCTGATAGGCATCTCCACACACAGATCTGATCTTTATCTGCTCCACGACTGAAGCAGAATTTTTCGTCGAACACTATACGATGTCAATCTACTGCCAACCACGATGATTGGCAATGACATGCTTCAGACGACTTTATCGGTGTTGTGGAGTTCCTTGTTTTTACCCATAAAATATATGGGTATTGTTTTTGGGAGCAGGGCTTTTTATTTCCCTAGACCACTTCCAATTATTCCTATTGATTATTTTTTAAATCACTTTCACGAACTAATAATTATATGCTTAAATAATTAAATAATGAAAATGTTCTGGTGACGTTAGATCGTCTCGTGAAAGCTAAGACAATTTGATTTCAGAGTAAAAAGGAAATTTTTCAAGAAAAGATAGCCTTTTGGAATTCTATAGTTTTTTTTTATTTATTTATTTTTTAAGATTGTTGTTATGTTTTTTTGTTTGTTTTTACATTACATTTTAAACTTTAAGGATAACTTGTAAATCGGTTGGGCCGATTATTTACTTTGTTTTTAATAATTACGTTATCTGCTTCTAATCACTTTTCGTCTAACTAATCATCTACTCTTCGTTTATAATCCTTTTTTTTCAATATGTGTTTAAAAATAATTAAAAATTACATTGCATACAAAGAACTCAATGACCATTGTATTACACTAGTTTTGCTTATTTGTCATAGAGGAAATCTTAATACATTAGATAGCATGATAAAACTGTGAACTATAATACTATAACACTCTACAGTGGAAATGTTATATTATACAACTCATATACTATCCCAAACTTTTTCGATGAAAATATATATTTTAATAAATAAAAAAATTATTTTCATGAAATTACAGTCTATGGCTGAATTTCATACCTAACTACATAAAAATAGTCTTTTTTTAAGTCTGCCCGACAAAGAAATTTTTACTTTATATTTTAAAATATCATTTATTTTTAATTTATGTATTAATTAATTTCGTTTTATGCATATAAAATTTAAATATTTTCCATCACAAAATACTTACTAGAAGTATTTCAAGCGGAACCATGCATATTATAAAAATAAATTAAAGAATGAAATAAAATTTTTATTAATGGTTCCGTGCAAATACATATCTTGATCATTTTCCCATTAATCACGATATACCTCATCCATTTTAATTCTTTTTTATAACGCTGTACAATCTTATTTAGATTCTGTTGATAATTCCGTCACTTCATCATAACGTCGTCGTCAAAGTTCAGTCAATACAGCAGTGATGATTTTAGCATTAATCTGTTGGCAAAATGTGCATGTCACTGGTTGTAATATCGGAGTTGTTAAGAAGTGCAGTAAGAACATTTGAATCGTCTAGACCAGGGGTCTCCAAACTATGGCCCTCGGGCCAAATCCGGCCCGCCAGAAGATTCTATCCGGCCCGTGATAGAATTTTAATTTTCTGGTCCGAGGCAAATTAAAAGAAATATAAATTTATACATTATATATAACCATCTCCTTTTCTACTTTGATTAAATATATTTTTTTCTTCCTTTTTTCAAAGGACTGGTGATCTTTTACTTTCTCTTTTTTGTTCCACAAAACCTAAATCGACGGAAATAGCAAGCACAGACAGCTTTCAATCGGAAAGGATTTGCAAGTTGAATTAATTGAGTTACATTCTAACAATCATCTCAAGCAGTTGTTTCTAAATATGCCAAAGTTGAGTTTTACAAATCAATATCGAAAGTAGGTTTCCCAAATTCAATATCTCACGGCCAGAAAATCAGTGCTGTGTTTGCTTCATCTGATATATGTGAAAAGTGTTTTCGACTATGAATCTTGGAAAGAATTTTTCAGAAGTAGACTGACAGATGAGCATTTGTGATTCCTTATAGTGTGGTTCTCACTGAACCTCACTATAAAAGAACTTTTAAAAATGAAATCGCAATTTCATTCATCTCATTAACATATTTTAAATTGTAATACTTGTATACTGTTTTTAAAATTTTAGAAAAATTTTCTTGACCAGCCAAACTTTTTTTTTTTCAATTTTTGGCCCGCGACTGAAAAGTTTGGAAACCCCTGATCTAGACAATGCAAGCAGTTGTATTTTTGACATACATTTTCTTCATTCATCGTTACACAATAAAAAAAATGGCAAACAATTATTAATATTGTAGAATTATGCCTTATCCAAACAGAAACCTAATAATCTGATTTCACTTTAGTCGGTTTTTGATGATATTTAACTCCCAATTGCGTATGCATTGTGAGCACAAAATAAAAATATGTGTTTATTACAGCGCAAGTGTTTTCATTAAGAATTAACAAAGAATCAGCAATTCTTTTCGAAATGCGCTTAAAAAACGAATGTGATAAAATAAGGATATTGAATGAGTTACGAATTTGAATAGAAAACATTAAGGATTATATTAATACCATAACATAGTATAATTAGATTCTATACATCCTAAGAATCCATTTTTTGTTTCAGATTTAGGAATAAAATAATCCAACACTTGCATTTGGTAAATCCATTTTATTCCTAATCTCTCTTCAAAAGGGCACAAGGAACTAATTCTAAATTTTACAATGTTTATATATCTCGTTTAATCCAAAAGAATTTAAACAAAATTCCTTAAGATTCGAACTTTAAATTTTATAAAAATTTTCTTTGAATCATGATTTCTACTTCATGATGTCATGGCTTTATATTGTTAATAAAATATTACTATTATTATTAATATTATTTATAAAGATATGGATGTTATTCGATTTCTCTCATGACATGATTGAAAGTATTCAATGTAAAAAAATCCTTAATCCTTTCTTTTACTTTGTTCCTTAAATTCAATTCAATACATATATACTCTTAATGCAGACAATAGAATTGAATTTAAGGAGCAAAATAAGGAAGGATTAAGATTTTATATTATGCTATACACTCAAGAGCCAAAACATTATGACCACTCCCTACATTTTTCAATGAACTCGCCTGGATGACCTGGAAGGCGCGTGATCAGGTGGAAGTGGTATTTAACTGGTATTAAGTGGTGGTATTAATCCATGCCAGGGCGGGTTGAAGCTGTGTTGCGCGCCAAAGGTGGGTCAACTCGTTATTGACAGGTGGTCATAATGTTTTGGCTCTTGAGTGCATATTATTATTTATAAACGTATTTCTCTCTCTTTGTGTAGATAATATATTCCCAAATTAAATAGATAAAATTTATTTATTTTACTTTTTATGTGTTATATTTTTATAGAAATATAAATTCATACGCATCTCTTAATGATATAAAATTACATAGCAACATTTATTTATTTCTCAAAATAATTGCATTTTAAAAACTAAAGGAACTTTTTTATTAAAAGATCAAACAAAAATGCAAAATCTTTCTAAAATTTTTTTTTAACAAAAGTAGTTAACTTATTTTAATACAGTATGAATAACTTTATTTTATTTTAATGATACCATAAATGATATACTAATCATGACAATAATCCATCCAAGCAATATTTATTTTCAGTCAATCAAGTAATAAGTCACTAATACCTATGATTTTAAAAATAGGAGAAAAGGATGAAAACGATCATGATTATTGTTATAAAAACCTTATGGGTGAAATTTTTTTTTTAAATTTTCATTCATATAATCATTTCATTTATAAACCTTTTTAAGACATAAAAGAATTTTAAAAAGTACTTTTCCTTAAAAAGTCTTTGTTTTATTTGTAAGTGGCTTCGAACGTATATGAATTAAAAATCGATTCTTCATATATCTACGAGTACCATTTATCTAAGATGTTTCTATCCATATTAAATCCTTTCGGGATCCAATTTAAAAGCATTATAGCTTATCTTTCAACCATAAAATCTTTTAAACATTTTTATTTTCTATTATTTTCGTATAAATTTTTTTCCAAAGTACTAAAAGTGATTCAATAGAGATTTCTGATTTTCTTCCCTCATTCCAATTTTTCTTCCATTACATTGTTATTATGAGAGTTCTTGACGTTTTACGTTCCACAGACTCTGGTAAAAAGTCAGATAAGATAAAAACTTCATTATTGTCTGCAAATAATGGGATAACCACAAAATGGTTATTTTCCTAAGTTGAAATTAATTTTGAATAGTCGAACAAAAGGTGAAATAATCAGCAGTAAATCTGTTTATTATAAAAGTTTATTTAGTAAATAGATGTTAACGATCATGTAAATGTTTTGAGCCGCGTCACATGAATGGATGTCAAATAAGAAGACAACAAAGGTTAATTACCAATTAAATAAGGGTAGTTTTATCACAGAGCACATTTCTAATTTCATTCCTTTTACAGCTTGAGTAATCGGCAGTATTATCTATTTATTATTAAGGTTTATTTAGTAAATAGATGGTAACGATCATGCAACTGTTTTGAGCCGCGTTACATGAATGGATGTTAAATAAGAAGACAAAAGGTTAATTACCAATTAAATAAGGGTAGTTTTATCACAGAGCACATTTCTAATTTTCGGATTCCTTTTTACAGCTTGAGAAATCGGCAGTATTATCTATTTATTATTAAGGTTTATTTAGTAAACAGATGGTAACGATCATGCAACTGTTTTGAGCCGCGTTACATGAATGGATGTTAAATAAGAAGACAACAAAGGTTAATTACCAATTAAATAAGGGGGTCATAGAGCCTAGTTTTGCCAGCTAGTTCATATTTGTCAATTTATTTTTCTTTTGATTTCTATTCTATTCGTAGTTAAATATTAATGGGAGTAAATAAAAGTATAACAACTTCGTTTTTAGTAACTTCAACTTGGGTATTGAAAATTTACAATTATTATTTTATTTTTATTATTAATGTTTATTTATAACGATTAGATGGTAACGATTAGGCAAATGTTTTGAGACCCGTCATATGCATGAGGTGGATGTTAAATAAGAAGAAAATAAAGTGCAACTACCAATTAAATAAGAGTAGTTTTATCACAGAGCACATCTCTAATTTTTGATTCATTTTACAGCTTACATTATTAAACTATATGTATCAATTTGTTAAATTTTTTTTTTTTTAATTTTTTTTATTCGATTCATAGTTAAGCTTGTATTATTTTCACTAGTAAAAAAGCAAACAAAAGCAATGAAAATTCCATTTTAGTTACTTCAACTTGTATATTATTACTACTAGTTATTATTATTATTACTACTATTTATTACTTAAAAGTTGCAATTATTTATATATTGGTATATTCTTCTTCACCGGCGCGACAGCCCCGAGGGGGGACCAAGTTCTTCTGCATACTGTCAGATTCCGAAACAAGATATGTTGTTTTCATTTCACGGGATAGGGTTGTCGGCCCTACTCCCACCGTTCTACAGTCATATTAGGTCGAAACTTAAAGTGGATTTTGAACCACTGCAAACATCCATGGGACAGCTGGGACTCTGGCGAAGTACCGAGAGCCAGAGTGCTAACCTTTGGGTCATCCGGCCCAACTTGGTATATACAACATACAATAAATCTGCATGTCAGTAAATATTTCTTACAGAATATAGAAGCAATGTTTTATTCTCAACTTATTCAGCGATCAGATCTTTTATAATAATTATATATTCCATAATATCATCTTCTTTTCTTGCTGGTTAACAAAGAATGTTTAAGAATAGACTTTCATTCAGTTGATTTCTTCAAAAATAGCGTACAATTAAAATTATTAAAATGTGGGGCAGAAATTTAAGAAATGTTATAGTGACTAAAAACAACATTTCAAATATACGTAAAATTCCTAACTCATTTCATTGATTTTTTCAACAGTTTGATTCATTTTCATAAGCTAAACTGATTTGCAATAGGCCTTTATGTTTCGAAGCACAAAAAAATTTATGTTTTTTTATTTCAAAATAAGTTAAAGTTCAAATGCATTTTGAAATTTAACAGCAAGCTTACATGTATTCTATCATTTATGAAACTTTTTATTGAAGCAATAAAATTAATGAACAAATAATATTTTTAAGCTATTTTTCAATTCCTTCTATTAGCTCACACTCTCCCTATATATATTGATCCAAATTTTCAATCGTTCATAAATACTTTTTATTCATCTACTCAAGTTCAACTACATTTTTTACTTGTAGTGGAGGACACTGATGTTAATACAGTTTTTCAATTATTAATTTAGTAATTAAATTTAATGAATTAATTTTAGTTTTTTTAGATTTAAGTTGCATATATCTACCAATAGATGGGTAGATAAACTTAAAAAAATTAAGGAAAATTGATATAGGACTTTCTGCAATATAGTGAAAAAAGTAGGAATTGACTTCAAAATTTTTATATTACTTGTTTCTCTTTCAAATAAAAAAAAAAAAATTCAACTACTTAACACAATTTTAAAAAATAAAATTAATGCGCTAATGATTTAAATCTATTTTATTATTTTTAAGTTGAACGTTATCGAAAAATGATAAATTATATTAATTTGAAAATTGAAATGAAATATATGAATCAGGAGATCTGACGATAAGAAAATAAATATAATTACAGTTGTTTAAAATATTTAAAAGGGCAAGGAATAATATCCACAATTTGCACGAAATGATTAAAAAAAAAATCAAAGCAATAATAAATAACATCTTAGGAATTTGTGTTATTTTCATTTTATTTTTAATTGCTCTAAATAATTTTAAAAGCTTTTTTTTTTTTTGCTCTAAATAATTTGTTCCTGAAATTTTTAGCTTTCTTAAGAAACTTTAGACATTAAATTATATTTTTATTGAAGAACTAACGTATGTTAAAAAATATCATTTTAAGTCTTAAGTCTGTTTGGATCATTTTTGTATAAATTTAATTTACATTAAATAAATCTTTTTACATGCACTGAGATGTGTACATACAGCGGAATTTAATTCTGTCTCTATTTTTATGCATCAACCTATATTTTACAGTTAAAAAATACATTGTATCTGAAACTATTTCTAATTAAATAACATCAGTCTGCGAATTTTAAAGCCACGAGATAAATATAAGTATTGTTTAACGTTGAACAGTATATATAAATTTTTTCAGTAACCCTTCTAGGAAATCAAATACTATTTTAGTATTTAATTAAAACTGAAAAAGTTATATTTTATCAGATTTCGATAAAAAAAATTATAAAAAATTAAATTTTTTTCTGTTAAAAGTGATTTTTTTTTCTGCAAGTATTAATCTGTTTTTAGTGTTATGATAATTTGACAACGTTTTTGCTTGTTATGTATGATATTTGATAACGTTTTTGCTCTTTTCTTATCTCTTTTCTTATTAATCAATTAATTTTATTTCCATTTTTGAAAAGTTCAAAGGATCTCCAAATTAAATATTACTTTACTATATATTTTAAATAACAAATACATTGTATATATTATATTTATTATAATATGTGTTATTTTATTTTGATTTGTTATTAATCTTTGAAATAGACTATACAACTACACAAGCTTTTCAGTTTAATTTCAATACGATATTAATTAAACAATTTTTTTTGAAAAAGTTATGCTGGAAAGTAATATAAATTGAGAATAACTTTTAATTAATTCGAGGATTAAATATCATTTATTTACCAAAGAAATAAGAAAAAAAAAAATTACGAAAAATTAAAAAAAACCAAAATTTTAAATAAAATATTCAGATCATAAGTAAGTGCAACATAATCTGTAGGTATTGGTTTGGTTTGTCGCTCTACTGTCATCTTGTGCACACGAGGGCTAAACAGACTGGATTCGAACCACTAATAAACGTTCAAGCCACCGCCAGGAGTCGAACCTGTAGCCTGGGGTACTAAAGGCCAGAGCGGTAGCCAATTAGCCATCAAGCTATAAGCTGTAGGCAATTCAAACGGTTTTGGAATAATAGATAATATTTTGATTAACCTGGTGTTTATTGAAAAGGGCTTTTTTGATGTTTTGTTTGGTGAAAATTCGCTTTATGTAAAATATTTTCCATTGATTTGTTTAAAAGAAGAAGATAAAAAATATCAGTAAAATATATAATGTGTTATAACTTTATTTGTGATAAGCACTACAATATTACTGTAATAATTACAAAGTATAAGCATCATATTTTTTTATAATACTTAATATTGAATTTCAAATTAATTGAATTCATATAATATTATTGAATTTTAATAACTTATAATCGTATAATGAAGTAAAATTCCACCATGGTAATATTTATATTTTTATGATACTAATAAGAAATAAGGTGCATTTAATTATCAACCTATCAATCAAATTTATGGTATTGAATTATTTTAACGTAGTTACAGTTTTTTTAATACCATGTAAATGTAACATGTTGCAACCTTCATCCAAGAAAAAAAGTAAACACCTTAACATATGAAAACACATATTTCATATCTTTTTCTAGTTATTAAGACTCAATTTCTAGTTATTAAACAAAAAATACTTTTCACTGAAGGACTTCATAAAATATTTTTGCATAACATATTTAATTTTGACCGTCTTTAGGATTTTTTTAATAAGAAACCTCATATTCTAAGTTTGGTAAGTATTACTGAAAAATATCAATAAAGATTGTTAAATTAGAATTCAGGAAAATACGAAAGAAAGAGTTTTAACCAACAACTGTAAATTAAACACTCTCCCAACTATACTAACCTGATAATTTTATAAGAAGAACAAATAATAATATTACAAATAATAATAATATTACCTTCAGAACAATAATATTTGCTAATAATAATAATAGTCAATTACCCACCTTATATATTACCCGCCTCCCTTATATAGGGACAAGTAAAACAAATAAAAAGAAATTAAATAAATACAGCAAAAAAAAATCAATACTAATTTCTTCATTTGCTGTTCCATGATTCCCTAAAGTCTACCTACTGTCAGATTACAAGTAGAATTTGTTTTATTTTACTGGGCATTGGAATCTAAGCCATATTACACCGGGACATACAGTTTAAGGTGGATTCCGAATCGAAGCATCCAGGGCACCTCCAGAACTCCAACCCGAAACCTGTGGTACCGAGCGCCAGAGCGCAATATCATATAAGTTATATTATAACATATAACTTCATATTATACTATATAAATTATATTATTATATATATAATTTCATACTATGCTATTTTGATTTGTTATTGATCTATAAAAAAGACTATACAACAGCACAACATTCTTCTCTGTTTAACTTCAATACGATATTCGTTAAATTATTTTTTGTTCGCTATTATTGTTTTTGAAAATTTTATACTATATATTATAACATATAACTTCATATTATACTATATAAATTATATTATTATATATATAATTTCATACTATGCTATTTTGATTTGTTATTGATCTATAAAAAAGACTATACAACAGCACAACATTCTTCTCTGTTTAACTTCAATACGATATTCGTTAAATTATTTTTTTGTTCGCTATTATTGTTTTTGAAAATTTTATACTGGAAAGTGACGCAAATTAAAAAGAACTTTTAATTTATCTTTTTTAAGGATAAGTGTCATTTATTTACCAATGACCTAATAATAAAAATTACAAGAAATTCAAAACAGAGTAATAATTTCAAATAAAAAATAACACAGATCATGAGTAAGTGAAGTATAAACTGTAGCTAATCCAATTCTTGGTCATACCTCCATCTCCCTTGCTTCGCTCCTATAAATTAGTTTGATTCGTCGCTCTACGGTCATCTTGTGCACACGAGGGCTAAACAGACCGGGATCTATAGTTTAAAGTGTATTCCGAAACAATACAAAATCCATGGAACCGCCGGGACTCGATCCCGAAACCTATAGTACAGAGCTCCAGAGCTCTAACCATTCGGCCATCAGGTCCCCTCTCGCTCCAACAAAGGAAGAATAATAACTCGACCTTTACTAGTCTCTCGGCCATAATTACTGACTTAAATAATAGTTTACAGAGAATTAGAGGCTCGTTGTTCTTATGAAATTGATTTCAGCAAATATATATATATATATATATATATATATGGGGGAACCTAGGGTAACCGATTCCTTGATATCAGAAAAGAGTAATACAATAAAAATAGAAGAGACAACAAATTTTTAAAATTAGAAAATTCAAAGAAGAAATTTTTGAAAAGAGTTATTAAGTATCTATTAATTTTAATAACATTTTTTTAAAGTTTTTACTAATTCATATTTATAACTATAATTTATTATTATTTATTTTGTACAAATAGTGTTATTTTCAACATTATTTTTCTCTGCCATTGTATGGAACATAAAATTCAATGCATTTTGTCAAAAAAATCTTATTAATGTAAGCTTAATAGATTCAGCCCAATATCTTATGTTAATTAAAAATAATTCACTTCCTTATTATTTTAGTTATTGTTATTATTTTTTTGCTTACATAGCATGAAATAAAGTTATGACAATCAAACAAATGAACAGAAAAAAGTGATTTTTCAACAACACGTGCATAATCTAGCCTCTATAGTAAATCATTCTTTAGCAAAGAAACTGCTCTCGTTCTTCTTAAAGAAAGTACTTAATTAAAGAGGTTGATTATCAAGTTCTTGATTTTCATTATTAATTGATGTAAGGATAAAAATCTCCACAAAGGAGAAACAAAAAAAATATCTGTTTTATGCATAAGTAATTCTGATGAATGGAAGGATAATCATCTAATACAACACGTGGAGAACTTAATAGAAGCCTGGAGCTTTAAATAGCATATTAGTTTCTTTTTTTGATTAAAGTGAATGTGAAAAATTTGCATCAGAACGAGTTCTGAAAAATAGGTAAATTTTTAAAACTTCCTCCTTACAACTCTTAAGTTATTAAATTGTTGTAAAATATTTTAAAGATATTATTCGTAAAACAATAAAGTAATAAGTTGGCTAAATTAATTTAATTTACTCTGATGAATATTATTGATTTTCTAGTATTAAAATTATAAATTGAATACTTCATGCTAGTTAACAAATAATATTTAATAAAAATTCTCAATTAAAACAACACATTATATGGATTAATGGAGAAATTAATTCTCCTCAAACTATATTAAAAGAAATGCATCATTATTATCGCAACAACCCCATGGGGGCGAGGGAAGGGGGCAAGATCGTCTGTCTACCAGCAGATTTCAAGTCAGATGTGTTTTTTTTACGAGGTAAGGTTATCAATCCTACTCCAAACGGTCTACAGTCATATTAGACTGAGTACTATGTTTAAAGTAGATTCCGAACACTACAAATATCCATGGCACCGCCGGGACTCGAACTTAAAATCTGCGGCACCGAGCGCCAGAGTGCTAGTCCCTCGGCCATCAGGCCAGTAAGGAATACAATAATATTAGATTTAACTTCTTCTAGAACTGTGAAATATGTTTACACTTTTAATTACTGTAGTCAAATGTAGTAATTCGTGGACGTTTGCAGACATTCGTGGACAATCGAGGATATTTATTTAACAGTTATCAATATACTGAGAATAAACTCGATAATTATGCATATTAAAATATTCAGTTACATATAATTATACACACAATTTCCAACTGAAGAAAGCTACTTTGAAAATATGAAATAGGAACCTTTCCTAGATCCATAAATAAATTGAGCACTCAAATATTGCAAACATATTATCTTTAATATTTTCATATTTCTTTAATATTTTGACTTATTGCAAGTAAGCAGATACCAAATCTCACAGAATAATATAACATATTTTACTTTTTGTGAAGTTTTCTTGTTGAATATTATGAATGAAGATTGTAAAATTAGAATTACGAAACATTCATGTAAACATATTCATTCACTACACACATGTCAGGTCCTAACTTTTACTGACTGGTAGCCTTACCCCGAGTAAACTTATCCTGACTGGAACCGTATCCCGAAACAATCATCACTGATTGGGTAAAGTGACGGAAAATCTTCTTTGAAAATATGTGCTAGAACGTGTGTGTTACATGTGTTATGTGTTAGAAAACATGTGCTGTGATAGTAATCCGAGAAAATTTTGACCTTTTCTTTGAAACCTTTAGTAAAACTTTCCTTTCTTTCTCTGAACCAACAGTTTAGATCTTTTTTAATAAAGGAACTTTTAAGAACATTTAGAACCAAGTCTATCAAACGTCTAAGTCTACATTTAAGTCATCAACATTTTAAGTCTATTGCAATCAAATAAATATATCCAAATCTTCAACAATTGTAATTACATATTTCCATTTTCAAGTATCAAATAATTTGCACAAAACAATCTGCATGGCATTTCGTAGACATAACATATACTTGGTATGTCTTAAGTTGAAAACATCTTTTAGCGATAGCCGGTGAACTTCATTTAATTTATTTTATTTATTTATTTCGTTTAATCTATGGAGCAAGTCAAATTTGTTACAAAAATGTCCTCCTTCTATTGAGGAAAAAGGAGGACTCCTTCTGTTGCAATGCGCTAGGAATTTTATGAAACTGATCTCAGAAAAAATATGTTCTTTATTAATATGCAACACATTGAATTGACGCCTTAACACATAAATTAATAAAACTGAAGTAAGAAGAAAATTATTTCCTGTCTAAGCAGTGTCATCACAATCAAACTTTATCCTTAAATAATGGGCTAATCTTATATTCATTATACTTGAATCTTCATTAATCTCCTTATTGTGTTTGTTTCTTATTCCACTTGATCGACATCAACATCTAGACCAAGACCAAGAACTCGTGTTATACCATGAAAGGAGGAGAGGCAGCTTCTGTTGTGAAATGGAACCCCGTAGGTAGAAGGAGGCGGGCACTACCTTCCTGGACGACTTTTAGTATAAACTACCCCTCAATTGCGTATCACATGGAAGAAAACCCGGAAAATCCTCACCAGATAGATCGACTAACGAGGCAAGAGGCTGAACATTGCAAACACCATCGAGTTTCCTCGTTTTTAATGCGATTTTATTAGTTTCACCTGTATGTTTGTTTGTTTGTAATTGATTCTTTAGGCTCGATTTTGCCCTACTTTAAGTAATCAGATTTAATTTAAAACGTTGTAGACTTATCAGGACAAGACGACATTATCTGATCATGATTAGGCTCTCCAGGATTAGTGATTTTATTTTTAACTTATTTAACTATAGCAATTTAACCCATGTAGAATGAAAGTATTCAGTAAAAACATTCAAACCTAGGTGGGACAGCGGCACAACGGATAACGCACCTGACTACGGATCCGAAGACTCCCTGTTCAAATCCTGGCTGACTCGACATATTCGCATTTTAGCCTTTGTTTTGCTCACAATTAAATCATTGTAAGAACTATAGTTCCAGTCCTCCGTACCAGGACCTCATTTAAATATTATAGTTTAAAAACACGCTTTTATAGTTATTCAAACTAAAAAGTAAAAAATAAATTATAGCTTAAAAAACTAAAAAACACGCTTTTAGTGTTAATCAAACTAAAAAGTAAAAAATAATTGTTAACATAAGAATAAAATTACTGACGAAAAATTAATGTCACGTGGGGTGCTTTGTATGACATTTTTAAACTAACTCTGCATTTCGGAATGAAACTAGTGAAAAATTATAACGATTGATATCGAGCACCCCATGATTTTAGAAAAGTGACATTAATTTTTCTCGTAATTTTATTCTTATGTTAACAATTATTTTTTACTTTTAGTGATTAACTAAAAGCGTGTTTTTAGTTTTTAAACTATAATTTATTTGAATGTGTCTACAACAAAGCTGACTGCTGATTGAATCTCCTCCCTAATGCTCATCAGCGGCGCAGTATTCCACTGAGCTACAAGTCGGCTCTCCTTGTAGTTGAAAGCACTAACTACTAACTAATGTGTTGATGTTTGCATAATACAGTGTTCAGTTTAGAAAAAAAAATCAATTGAAAATTTAACGTATGTCAAGAAATTAATTCATTTTAGAATATAAAAATATAATTGACTAATCCCGTTTAAAAAGAAAACAGAGAAAATTAAATTATTAAAGGAATTTATCTTTATCTTCATATTTATCGAAAAGTGAAAACAATTTAAGAAGAAATTTTATCTATATTTTAAAAGATAAATCTGAATATTTCTTTGCGTATTATTTTAGTTTATGAAAGTATATTTTCTTATTTTAATTATGATCTTACTAAAAGTATACCCATTTCAAAGACTTAACAACAAAAAATAATGAATCATCACTTTGAAGCTGCACGATTTAATATCTTCACAAAGTTTTAATGCAAATACTCTGAAATTTAAGATTTAAATTAGAAGTGTTTGTTCTGTTTAAAAAATATTTTCTTATTTCCGTTCGTTTTCTTGTTTCCGTTCTTTATTTTTGTTCAAATAATTCAAATGCAAAAATGATCTTCCGTTTCAGAGACCTTAAAATTGATTCTTTTGTAATGGGAAGTAGTTTTAAAAGGCATAACAAGTAAAAATATTTTACGTAAATGTTTTTAATAAATTATATTCCTCTAAGAAATAAGATTTTAAAATAACATCAAATGAGATTTTCTATAAATATACAAAACTTAAAATCAAATTTCCTGGAATTGTTATCGCAAGATAAGAAAAAAATTGGTTTTGAAAATATTTTTCTTCGATAACTAAGAATTTCATTCTGCTTTGTGATGAAATTTCTATTAATCTTTTCAATGGAAAAACGATGTTTACGCGCAATGTTCGAATACTAAAGAACACAAAAGTTCTGTAAATCATGCGCATTCAAAAGAGCGAATGCATTGTTGAATTTTTGAAAATACAAACATTTTCTTATATAATTTTTTCTGTTCCGTTTTAAGTTATTAAAATATTTCTACCTGCACTTTAGATATTTTTTTTTTGTGTTCTCAGTATTAAAATGTAATTCATAAACAGGAAAAGAAGTTTGCATTTCTTTCATCTTAAGATATTAAGATTAAAATACTCTTTCGGATATTAAGTTTTAGAATATTTAAATCATGTGTGGGAAGCTCTGGGTAGGGTGATTTCCCCTTCAGAATTTTTGGCTTTCAGAACCATTCACTGGAAGAATACAACTGGAAAAACTGGATCTACTGCTACAGAAACACAGAAATTGCCTGATAAATTCGCTATGCCAAAAGTGGTGTAATTGAAAGTTGGGCCATGTCTCCCAATAAAAACAGCATATTTTGTTCGACATTTTAAGTTTTGTTTAAAGCCTTAATGCGCTGATGAGTCGTATAAGCATGTGAGCCATAATTATTATGTGAATTTTTCTGTTATTTCTACGTATATACTATGTATACCTAAAATTTTTACAATCTCTACAATATTTGTGCTGTTTCTTATCTCATTTGGTAAGACAGCAACATCTAGAAACAGTCAACAACCCATGTGGTCTCACGGAAGGAGGGAAAGGGGGGCAACTTTTGTTCTGATGGAGCACCCATAAGTAGAAGTCTGACTTCGCTTCAGACACTGACTTTTTACGGGTAGGGTTATCAGCCCTACGCCCAGCTCTCTACAGTTATATTACACCGGACCTACGGTTTAAAAGCGGATTCGAAACACTGCAATCATCCAGGGACCACTGGGACTCAATAATTTATTTTTCAACATTTTGCTTTGTGTAAGACCTTAATGGGCTGAGGAGTTCTACGTATAAAAATGTGTACTGTAACTACTGTGTGACTTTTTCTATTATTTTTACCTATGCATATGTCTAATTTCTTATAGTCTGCACAGATATCTGACTAAAAGTTAAAATTCTGATTATGAACTCCAGTGTATATAAATATGATAAGTCTGTTGAATAATATTTAGAAATATCCTTTGTCTGATTAATTAAATTTTTTAATTTGAATTATATTTTTATTGAGCTTTAGTAATGCGTGGAATAATTTACTAAAATAGTTATCAATTCAATTAAACTGAAAACTTCTAAGCTTACTTACATAGTGAAATTTCTTAAATAAAATGCTTAACCCCTCCAAGTATTCTACGTAACATACAGAAAATTAATATATAAAAGAAAAAATTATTTTTTTATTTTTTAATACGATGTTTCGAACTATACAATATTTATATAGTAAATCTAAAGAAATTCGGCCTGAATGGCCAGTGACTAGCGCTCTGGAGGCTCGGGGCCACAGGTTTCGAGGTTCGAGTCCCGGCAGTGCCATGGATGTTGTAGTGGTTCAGAATCCACTTTAAACCGTAGGTCCCAGTCTAATATGGGTGTTGAGCTTTGGCCGTAGTGCTGACAACCCCTACCCGTAAAAATAAAACATCTCCTGTCAAGAAACCTACCAGCAGGCAGACGGCCTTGGCCTCACCAACGGGCTGCTGCGCCACTGATGATGAAATTTAAATTTTACCTAAGGTTTTCTAATAAGCTGACAGTGAAATAAATACATTTTATGAGTCTTGGATGCATATTGCGTCGACAGAAGTTCATCTCCTTTCGCACTAATTCGAATTTAAACTTTTAATGGACATTTGCAAACATAAAAATGTTTTTAGTACTCTTATTTTTATGTGTTCATTTTTTTCTTGGTTTCCCATCTATTGAACAATAAATAGAATGTTAAACAAAATCTATTTTACGCTTAACACCAATCGTTAAATTTAGCAAATTCTAATAGATTTTTAGTCACAATTTTAACTAAAATAAATCTAATGTCCCTATCAATAAAATAAATCTGATGTCCCTTTGACAAAACACAATTTATTATGTATGATCACAAAACCGTTTTTTACAACTAAACTGGAAATTATATTTCCGAGTGAATTTATCTGAGTTCTCAGAAATATTATTCTATTAATTTTAAGCTTTACAACCAATTTAGATCAATCATATATCATGTCATTATACTTTGGCAAAGCCCTTTCCATGAATTTCACTAAATCTACAGAGATATTTTTGGTTACAGAAACAAAATTCAAATCTGGATTTCATAACTTTCACCAAGTATAGAATTTATTTGGACCCAAGAACCTATATTATTAATTTTTATTTCAACTTTAAACATAAAAAGCAAAACATTTTGAGGTAGAAGAAACTCACCTCTTCGTTCTGTCAGAAAAAAATTATAATAAGATATCAAAGAAAGCGAAGTTTTTAAACAAAATTTTTAAAAATATAAGAACAAAATATCTATGTGGTCAGTTATTTAAACGAAAAAAAATTAAATGTTTTCTCATTTATTAAACAAACAAGTATCTGAAGGGACCATGATTTTAGAACCTTCTTTTGAAAACATTACTTGATCAAGGAAATGAAAGTTTTATTTTTTTTAAACCTTGAAAACGAAACTTTGTTTCTACGGTTTCTTTACTTTGGTAATGGTTTCTATTTCGCTCATCCTTTAAAAAGTATTTCAGACACAGAATAGATGATGTAACTGAGAAATATATTAAACAAACGTTTATTTTCGGGCCTTGCAGAAATTTGTTGAAACTATACAAAGGATTTTATAAAATATATTATAAATGTTTCTCAATAATCATAATATTTTATGAATAAGTTTGCTAACGTTGCTGTACGTTATGAGTGCCTTAATTAAATTTGTTGGATAATTAATGCATTCCAAATCATCTTTTGCTATTTACAGAAAATTCAAATTTCTTTATATTTCTTTTTTGAAATATATTTTAATTTACTTATATTTTTTTAAACTTTGTTTTCCTTTCATTTCAGATTTTCATAAGAAACACTAGGGCTTTTAAAATCTTTTATTAACAAAGGACAAAGTTTTAAACAAATCTATTTATAAGAAGTTTGATAAGCTTCGAATCACAGTTTCTTCAAAGAACAATTTTTAAACTTATCGCGAATAAAAACGACGAATCGCAAAAAAACTTTTTTTGACGTATCACAAAAGTGAAAGAATTTTACAAATAAGGCAGATCAAAATGTTGACGGGAAAGAATTATTATAAATTCTTTCCCTTTCAACATTTTATCTGCCTTATTGCTATAATTCTTCTTTTTTCTCTGATAACATGCTGTCCCAAATGAATGACTATATTAGAATCCTCAAATGTAAAATAATAATAATAAAAGTACTCCGTGATCTATTTAATGTAAATCAATTTATATGTAATTTCTTACAAACACTACTAATATATATTAATATAAATAATATACAATTGTTTATAACTAGTATAAAGTTTTGTAACTATAAACACGTTTATGTACATTTCAGCATCTAAAAAAAATATGCAAAATGTTTCACGATATAGCAGCATATAACTTTGTAAAATCATCAAATAATTATCGTCAGTATTTTGAAATAATCTTCGTTTTCATCATAGAAAACGTGGATAACAACAGTTGTAATTGATTAAAAAGCAGGTATTACTGTTTCAAACTCCATTTTCTACCCACCGAATGCCCCTTAAACAATATGATTTTTGTTTTAGGTGCTATCAGCATCATTGTTCCCTGGTTTTCCTCAGAAATAATACAAATTTTTTCCATTATATATACTTTAGGAAGGTACTACTCTCTTGTAAGCAAAATACAGTATAGGAAAATTCCATCTTGAATAATACTGAATTTATTAAAACTTAAAAAAACGATGTTAAGTCATCTTAAGAAGAATTTATTAAAATTAAATTTATCTTAAAGATGAATCATATTGATTCAAATATTTGAAATTTAAAAAAAATGGAAAGAACGAAAACAATTCTCTTAAAATAAAAGACTATATTCTTTATAAGGCAAGGATTGATTGAATTTTGCAAATTAAATTTCTCTTCCTATTTTTTTAATTGTATTCTATCAGTTTTTATTTGCATTAAGAACTGATATCTTTAAAATATCTATATAAAAGATTTCAATGGAATTATTGCAAAGAAAATATTTATCTATTGAAAGGTTTGCAATGAATAAAAATTTAATTTCAAACTTTCACTTTATGAATTTACATGAATTCATAGTTTTTACATCGAGGAGCTATCGCTAAAATTCAAAAAATAAATAGATGTTCATTAAAATTACGTTGAAACATTTTTCGTTTAAAGTCAAATAAAATTTCTTATGAAAAGAAAGAGAAAAGAAAAAGCTCTAATTCACTGCTCAGTGTTCATTGCACTTATTACTCTGTGCTTGATACTTTGGTATTCAACGACTTCCAAGGCTCATAAATCATAAATCTCAGAAAATATATTTCTCAAAATTGGGTCTAAGCTATTTTCAAGCAAACAAAACATTTATCAAATTTCTCAAACACCTAACCTCATCCATTATTTCTAAACACCTAATTCCAGCATACTGCACTGCAGTCACGTTCGGCTAAGTTAAAGATTTCATTTTCCACTGAGTCGACCAGAATCGCATACAGCGATTCTGGTGTTTGCGGAAGGCCCCTTTTCGATCCACTACCAAGTTAAACAGAACGAAAAACGCCATCAGCATCTGAAAGGAGCACCTCAGATGTCGGGGCCCGAAATAATGAATCCGTAAACGTTGATCCCTCGGCTCAGGATGTTACTGCACGCGCAGCAATGGATCGTAAATAGAGACCAGTGAATGGGAAATTGCGGATGTGACACGAATGAGAATTGCATTGACATGGAAAGTGGATCATGGGTAGGGTTTCACCAGGAAATTCGGAGTTTACCCCTTCTCCCGGAAAGGGAACCAGACGGGCAACATTGTGGGAGGGAGGCAAAGGAATTTGCAAAATCCGATTGAATTGAAATAAAAGATTGCTTTTATTGGCATTCGATTGTTTTTCTCTATTACAATGTATACTTTTTTGTTGAATCTGTCTTGCAAGTGATAAAAACGGCTTTAGAAATCTTTGTATTATTCTAAATTTTCGAATTGACTATTGAGATTTTTTTAATTTAGGATTAGGTGAAAGACAAAAAAAATATTCAAAAATTTAAAAATTTGTCCTTTTATTTTTATAATATTTTCAATCTAAAGTATAAAAATCTAAAAAGAGTGATTAATGTTAATAAAAGACTGTTTCATATGAAATTATCTTATATATATATATTTGTCAATACTAAGCTAATTAAAAGTGTTTACATATAATTTTATTGCTTATTCTGTGCTATGTCTAATTGCATATTTTGCTCGCATGTAATTTTTGAAATTTTAAGTCTTAAGCTAATAGAAACATGAAATCCTACAAAATGTGGATAGTTTTTCTGTATCAATATAACTTTGGATATTCTTCTACCTGAGTGACACGAAACATCAATGCTGCATTTGAGAATGATACAGTTAATGTATCAGAATGAGGCAATGTTTTGAGAAATTTATATTGGAAAATGAACTACGTGAAAGACCTATAAGCTTTATATCCAGAACATCATTATGTTCTGGAGATAAAATTGAAGTTATCCCCAGAATAACTATTAGTAATGGATGATCTTGTTGTTGATCTTGGAGAAGATATAACAACAGTTTTTAAACAGGTTCCACAATGAGTTGTCAGAAATTAGGCAGAAATTGCAACACTTTAAGATTTGTCTATACTTCAGTATTAGGCAAAAAGATTGTTTCTTTTTCGACCATTACATGGCTAATGAAAGTGGATACTACATGCTAACTGCAAATATTTAATACAGTAAATATTAATACAGTTGATGAAAATTACTCTATAATATTATATAATTATATAACTGTATAACTGTATATAACTGTATCAATATTTACAGTTGATGTAAATATTGATACAGTTTAAATTTACAGTTGATGTAAATATTGATACAGTTTAAATATTTGAACAGTTGATGCATAAACACGCATACAAACAAACTTTACACCCAAAGAGAGACAATAGTAATGGTTTGGTAGATCAAAGAGAAGTTATACATTACAACTTCTTATCAATAAATCAAAGAATTAATGTAGAATATTAATGTCAGAAATTCATAAAAAATTGTTGCCACCAGAACCAGCGTTGGTGAATTGAAAAAGGTGGTGACACTCTCCAAAGTTGAAGGAGTCGAAAATTTGACTGGCTAACTAATGACTATCATTTTTAAAGAAGTAATGTTTTGTCAATAGCGAGTTATCAAAACAGACTTTATAGACTTTATTGATTACAAATCAAAGGTATTCTTTTAAACTAGCATAAAAATTTTATGATAGCAGTGCATTGCTGTAGACGGAGCATAATTTGGTTTAGGATGTTCAAACAATTTGAGTTTGGAATATTTAAAAAACTGTGTATTCAAATTTCATTTCATATGGAACAATCCTATATATTGGCGAGATCACATATATTTTTTTCTCTTGTAATCAGGAAAATTTCCTTTATACCATATTGCAAAAAATAAAAAAAAAAGTTTATCAAAGAAAATAGAAAAAAAAAATGTTTTTTCTGAGGTTTAATATTTTTAATTCGCAATGTCATTCTTAATGAATTTTAACAATTAAAACATAAATTATTTTTCAGAGAGTTAAAATGTGTTTGACAACGCTCATATTTGCGCTTTTAACTCAATAAATTAAATTTGTTCCGAATAAATAATAATTTTTATTGGATTATAATTTATTATAATATGATTATTATTAAATTATTATAACTAAAATCTCTAATAATTAAAATCTTTTTCAATACTAATAAACTTTTATTCCACCACATGGCACAGTCATAATGCTGTTTTACTAGTTAAGTAATCAAAAAAAAAAATAAGATTTAACCGGTCATTAAAAAATAAAGTGGCATTATTATAGATAATATAGATTTTTTTACTGATTTGTTAGTAAAAGTTTTTAGTTTACTTTACAAGCTAACATCTAGATATTCTTTAAAAAATGGTATGCAAGAAAAAAAAAAAGATATTCATATTTCAGATAAGAAAGATTGCTTTATTTAATCCTATTACATTACTTAAAGCAGCGAGTTATTTAAGATCTCAAACTTTTTAATCTTCATCGATTTTTTTTTCTAATAAAATTTGCAAAACTAAAGCGTTTCACTTTGTGTAGCTGCGCAAAGTTGGGTCAAATTTCTTATCCATAAAATAAGTTTTTAGAATATATTAAAAACTTTTAATTAAAATAATAGTTTACAGCAAAGAATAATCAGCAGAAAAAAGGTTTCCTCTATTATTTAATGTGTGCTTATTTCACATCAAACACTTCACGCTTTTATCAAACAAGTTGGATAAGGAAATTTAATCGTAAGTTAATTAATAAAAACGTGATACTAAGTAAAAATTTCTTATTTTTTGTAAATATTTTTTAATTGGTAAATAATCACTATTTTCATTATATATATACGAATGTGTCTTGTATTTTTATCACTGATATAAATTTAACATCTCAAACTTCTATAAAGTTTTCTTTTAAAATTAGATATAATTGCTTTTACCATATATAGCTTATCTTGTAGCATAGCATAAAAAATTACAAATTCTAAAGACATTAAATAAATTTTAAAAAGTAAAATATCCATATCAAACATTATTACAAACGGCACTTGAATTTTCTTAATTGAAAAATAACACGTGTTTATTTATTTCTAGAGAATGAAAGACATATTAAAAATTTGACAAACAAAACAAATTAAATTTATACAGCAAAATTTTTAAAAATGTGATATTAAAATAAAAATAATTTAGAAAGTAAAATATTATTTTTAAGCCTATGTTGAATAACATTTAAAATGATTAAAACGTTATTAAATAAAGAGCTTATTCACAAAATTTTAAAATATTTACCCTTTAAATTTCAAAGAAAATTTCTTAAAATGATTTAAAAGCAATTTTAATCTTTTCTATTCAAATACTTGTAAATTATTTATTAATAAACAAAAATATAAAATATCATCAATATCAAATGTGAATAAGAACGGGGAAGAGCTATGACATCTTTTCCTACTCATAATTCATTTGCAAATTATTTTTCAGTTATATAGTTTAAAATCACGTTTTATTGATAAAAAAATAAAATATTTATTTAATTAAAACTAACTATTATGAGTTTTGCTGTAATTTTTAGCTATGCACCAAGTACATAAAAAATTATTTAGATAAAAAAAAAATGGACTTTTAAATTTAAATTTTTTTTGTTTTAAAAAGAAATACGATCATGTCCTGCTTTGCATTAATAGAAAGAATAGTGTAAAGAGCTACATGAACAACAATTTATGTTAAAAAGTAGTACTATGGTACTTCCTAGAAAAGACTGATAAAAAATAAAATAAAGTTATACATTTGAACCTTACATTTCAACTGAAACCTAAGGTAGAGTGTGGTTATCATAGTCCAACGAATTATGTTAAATGCTTTCCACCGCCTTCTTTTTAGTTTAATCCTATTAAAGTAATGCATAAGAAAAAACCAGTTTCGAAATTTTCCATTTTCGAAATGAAAACTTTAAACGAGTTAAACGCATCAACAAAGAGAAAACATTCGTAAGCTTGTTACAGAATGGAAATAAGTATATTTAAACTAAAAGTATATTTAAAGTTCTCATCACAAGAGTAAAATAGTCACGGGAGAAAGGAAAAAGCTTTTCAATTTTTTTTTTTTCTTCCGTCATCAATCACCCTAATTTCTAAGATTTTTCCTAGGAAAAATTCTTAATAAAACTGCTGCTGTACTATTGAGTTCAATTAAGTAATATGTGGAGATTTGAAAAGTAAAATGCAGTTTATTATGGTTACCTATTCATTTTATCATCTAAATTTAGCATTTTTTAATAAAATTCGTGGATATTCTGTATGAAAGTTTCTCATTTGATATATATATGAACCCATGTTGAAAGATTTCAGAAAATATAATAAAATAAAAATAATTAATTATTGTTTAAATATTACCAAAAGTAAATAAAACTAATTGTGTTTTTACTTCTTAATGTGTCATTTATTACACATTACTCATTTTTTCATTAATCTTGAATATTAAAAATTTGATGAAATATTACATTTTTTAATTTTTATATCAAGGATGTTTTTATATGTGTGATCAGTTTTTATATCAGGTTACGCTTTAATTTTTTATAATGGTTGTATAATGGCTTCCTGATTCAAAAAAAAATTGTCAAAAATAATATTCAGAAAGTAATATATGTTGTTTTTAAAATTTTTTATTGCAATGAGTAATTATAATCAAAAATCGGTTTGTAAATAAAAAAAATTAGAATAAATTTTATTGACATTAAGTCTCTCAGATGAATATGTATCCTCTGAATCTCGAACATTGACAAAGGAATTATTTGTTAATTAATTTTAATCATTCTTTATTAATTAATTATTCGTATAAATAACTATTATTAATTTTCTACTATAAAATCACAATAATTATTAATTTAGTACTATAAAATCATATTCTTTAAATTTCTGGCTGCAAATAGATACTGAGCCAAAAAGAAATTATCATGCGAACTATTTTATCGTATAAAAATATAACTCTTCTATGTTAATAGCAGCATAGATTGGTGTTTATTTAGGAACTGCAATAACAATTTACGTTCAAAGACATCTTGATATTAGTTACTAACTATGATTAGTAAGCTCTTATTGAAATATTGCTTTATTCATATCTAAAGGACAATATGTATGTTATTGTTATATTTACCTACCGCAATTATATACCCATTATAATTTATTCTTTAGGTTTAATATAATAATGGTCCAATGGAAAAGAGCATAAAAAATGGATAAACTAAAAGTTACACGAGATATATATTATTAAAATATAAGTTTCTTTATTTTTCTAAAATAAGCACTTATAAATCTTTGCCAAGCAATAAATGTCGTTTAAATTATTTTAAATAAATGGCTTGAAACCGTTTTTACTTTTCTTAAATAAATATTTAAGGGGAAAAAATATTATTCATCAAATAGTAAGTGTTCATTACATACAAAACATCAACGTCAAAAAAAATTGTCAAAGCTTTTTCCGGATCTAAAACTCGTCATTTGATTCAGGATATACTTATTATATATATACTAAACCAGATCATCTTCATTATAATCAGATATACTAAACATATCGAAGTTTAGAACCGTGTAAAAGAAATGTCAATATTGAGTTCATCCAACTCTACATTTCTCCTTTCTTCACTGTGACAGGTAGCACCATCCCAGGTCCTTTACTCATTCTTGGAGCAAATCTTCTGCCTTTCTGTGTCTTTCATGCCCCGTCTGAAGTTCTTATTTTGTTAGGATCAAACACCTCCTCCACTAAAACCGGCGGAAGTGCGACGTCGGCCTTTAAATCTCTCGGCCATGGCAGGAGACATTGATTTATCTTGTTGTGCGTGGCTTTTCATGATTTAGGAAGCACCGATTTGTTCGTACGTTTCTTGACAGTTTATTTGCCAGCCGTAAAAATAAATAATTGGAATTGGTATTAGAAAGTACAAAAATGTAACCTATCATCGTAAATAAATTTGATTAATTTAAGTGTTTAGATTATCTTGTGGTATTTCATTTGAAAATTTATTGAAATAAAATCAGTTGACCAGGAATAATTTGAATGCCATTAACATCGTTAACTATATTCTCTAAATAAAATATTCTTCTTTTGACATTTTGGAGCATTTTTGTGGCTCTTGACATTTTATCAGCCCACTGACAATTAGAAAGTGTTATATGTATTTTTAGCAGTCTAAAGATTTGATTGAGTTCATATCTGCATATCTTCTAGAAGAAAACATTAGAAATTAGACTGCCAACTGTTGATGTTAAATGCTCTACTCTTTGTACTCTATATCGTATATTCTTATGAACGACATAAATAACAGCAAAGAATACCAGAAGCAGATTTAAAACAGTAGCCATCTTGTACGTTACATTACACATGTTAACGATGATTCACAAAGTTAGAATTTTATCACATTGGACAGTTTCAAAATATTTCAGTATTTGACTTTGCAATTTAAAGGATTCCGTTATGTTCAATTTCATATTAGACAATAACCACGGCGTTATAATCTCAATTTAATCTTCGTATAAAAAGCATTTTGTTGCAGTTTTGGTAAACGAAAAGATTGGATAGCGATCGTGATAAGAGATAATCTAATATCGAATAATCTGTTTGAAGGCATTAATATCTGTAATGTTTTACCCTACCATTTAAATAAAATCACTGTTAATAATTTAAATAGCTTCTTCAACTACAACATTACATGCTAAATCAAAACTGATTTATCAGTTATAACATTATAAATTTCTAACTGTTTAATTGTGGTTATAAATATTTTCTGTTAATAAAATAATTTAACATGAAACTGAGAAAAAAAGGTTTTCATTCTTTTAATGATATTTTGTAAAGACTTTGAAATCTTTAAGTTTAAAGAAATATGATGTCTAAGTATTTCGAATACAAATGTGCCAATAATACCATAAACCAGCATCGTTTTATCTGACGAAAATGCATTTATTTTTTTATACTTTGAAAAGAAAGAGAATTTCATTTTTTTACAAAACACCCAACCTCACGTTTTCATGCATAATTTAACTAAATCTTTTAACAAGAAAACAGGGCGCGTTAACTAGTTTTAAAAAGCAGTTTATTTTTGCGTTAAAAAATAAGTATACTTTTAATGCTGACATAAATTATGAACTTAACTGAAATGTACTTTTTTTTCTATAATAAAAAGAAAAAGAATCTAATTTGTCTTTGAACATTTAAATGAGAAGTATTTTGTTTTTCATACAATTTTAAAATGTAAAGATGAAAATTTGAAAGAAAAATGTGATGAAACAGATGAAACACTAAAATATTTAAGAATGAATAAGAAGCTAGTTCTTGTATTTTAATGGAACAAAAGTGGCATTCATTAAAGTCAACTGTTTCATGCAAAGTGTTAAATTTAAAAAGAAAAAAATCAATTGAACGTTTAAAGTATGTCTAGAATCAAATTTCTTTAAAAAAAAAAAAAATACAATCGATTAATCAGTTTACAGAATACAGAGAAAATTATATTATTAAAGAATCTATCTTTATTTTCATTTTTATCGAAAAAGTGAAAAAAAATTGACTAGAAATTTTTATCTATATTTTAAAAGATAAGTATAAATATTTCTTTACATATTATTTATGTTTATGAAAATATATTCTCTTATTATAATTTTGATGTTAACTAAAAATATACTCATTTCAAAGACTTAACGACAAAAAAATGATGAATCATCACTTTGAAGTTGCATGATTTAATTTATTCTCAAAGTTTTAATGAAAGTACTCTAATTTCAATTAAAAGTTTTTGTTCTGTTTAAAACGTTCTTATTTCTTCTGTTCAAATAATTCAAATACAAAAATGATCATCCCTTTCAGAGAGTTTAAAATTGATTCTTTTGTAATGGGAAAAGATGTTTTAAAAAGGCACAACAAGTAAAAATATTTACATAAGTATTTTTCGTAAATTATATTTCCTCTAAGAAATAAGATTTTAAAATAACATCAAACAAGATTTTCTATAAATACACAAAACTTAAAATCAAATTTCCCGGAATTGTTATCGCAAGATCAAAAAACAGTTGGTTTTAGAAAATATTGTTCTTCGATAGCTAAATTTCATTCTGCTTTGTGGTGAAATTTTATTAATCTTTTCAATGGAAAAAAAAAGTAATTTTAAGTGCAATTTTTCGAATACCTAAAGAACACAAAAATTTTGTAAATCTTGCTGATCAAAAGAGCGAATGCATTATTAAATTTTTGAAAATTACAAGCATAGCATGATTTTTCATATAATTTTTCCCTGTTCCGGTTTTAAGTTATTAAAATATTTCTACTGGCACTTTAGATACTTTTTTAGGTTCTCCAGTGTTAAAAATGTAATTAGCAAATAGGAAAGACAAGTTGAATTACTTTCATTTAAGATATTAAGGTTATAATATTGTTTCGGATATTAAGTTTAGAATATTTAAAACATGTGTGGGAAGCTCTAGGTAGGGTGATTTCCCCTTCCAAATTTGGCTTTCATAACCATTCACTGGAAGAATACAACTGGAAAAACTGGATCTACTGCTACAGAAAGACAGAAATTGCCTGATAAATTCACTATGCCAGAAGTGCTGTAATTGAAAATAGGGCATGTCTTCCAATAAAGCAACATGTTTTGTTCGACATTTTAAGTTTTGTTTAAAGCCTTAATGCGCTGATGAGTCGTACGCATAAGCATGTGAGCCATAACTATTATGTGAATTTTTTTTCTATTATTTCTACGTATATACTATGTATACCTAAAATTTTACAATCTCTACAATATTTGTGCTGTTTCTTATCTCATTTGGTAGACAGCAACATCTAGAAACAGTCCAACAACCCATGTGGTCTCACGGAAGGGGAGGGAAGGGGGGGCAACTTTTGTTCTGATGGAGCACCCATAAGTAGAAGTCTGACTTCGCTTCGAGACACTGACTTTTACGGGTAGGGTTATCAGCCCTACGCCCAACTCTCCACAGTCATATTACACCGGGACCTACGGTTTAAAGTGGATTCGAAACACTGCAATCATCCAGAGACCACTGGGGACTCAATAATTTATTGTTCAACATTTTATGCTTTGTGTAAGACCTTAATGGGCTGAGGAGTTCTACGTATAAAAATGTGTACTGTAACTACTGTGTGACTTTTTTCTATTATTTTTACCTACGCATATGCCTAATTTCTTACAGTCTGCACAAATATCTGACTAAAAGTTAAAATGTTGTGTGAGAAGCTCTAGGTAGGGTAATTCCACCTTCCAAAATTTGATTTTCTGAACTTTTCACAGGCCGAATACAACAGGCTACAGAAACTCATAAATTTCCTGTTAAGTTCACGTTGCTAGACAGTTGTATAACTGAAATACTCCCAATAAGGCAACTTATTTTGTTTAAGACCGTAATGATCTGATGTGCCCTACGATTAAACATCACCATAAATACTATGTGACTTTTTTATTATTTATACATATATATATATACACTGAATGACAAAAGTCATGGGACAGCAATATGCAAATTTTCCGATGGCAGTAGCATCGCGTAGAACAGGTATAAATGCGCAGTGCTTTCGCAGAGCTTTCATTTCTGTTCGTTATTCATGTGAATAGGTTTTGACGTGATGATGACCGTACGGCGGGAATTAACAGACTTTGAACGCGGAATGTTAGTTGGAGCTAGACGCATGGGTCATGCCATTTCGAAATCGATAGGGAATTCAACATTCCCAGATCCATTGTGTCAAGAGTGTGCCGAGAGTATGAAATTTCAGGCATAACATCCCCCCATGGACAGCGCAGTGGTCGACCGCCTGCACTTAACGACCGAGACCGGCGACGTCTGCCAAGAGTCGTAAATTCTAACAGATAAGCAACACTGCGTCAAATAACCGCAGAAATCAATGTGGGACGTACAAGGGACTTGTCTGTTAGAACTGTGCAGAGAAATTTGGCTTTCTTGGGCTATTCCAGCAGGACCGACTCGAGTGCCTTTACTGACAGAACGACATCGCTTGCAGCGACTCTCGTGGGCACGTGAGCATATCGGTTGGTCCCTAGATGAATGGAAAACCGTGGCCTGGTCCGATGAGTCACGATTTCAGTTGGTAAATGATGGTAGAGTTAGAGTGTGGAGCAGACCCCACGAAGCCATGGACCCAAACTGTCAGCAAGGCACTGTTCAAGCTGGTGGTAGCTCCGTAATGGTGTGGACTGTTTTTTCATGGAATGGAATTGGTCCTCTGGTGCGACTGGACCGAACATTGACTGGAAATGCTTATGTTCAGCTACTTGGAGATCACTTGCAGCCATTCATGGACTTCATGTACCCAAACAACGATGGGATTTTTATGAATGACAATGTGCCCTGTCACCGGGCCACAACTGTTCGCGATTGGTTTGAAGAACATTCTGGACAATTCCAACGAATGGTCTGGCCACCTAGATCGCCCGACATGAATCCCATCGAGCATTTATGGGACATCATCGAGAGGTCTGTTCGTGCCCAAAATCCTGCACCATCAACGCTTTCACAATTATGGACGTCTATCGAGACAGCATGGCTCAATATTCCTGCAAAGACTTCCAACGACTTGTTGAGTCCATGCCACGTCGAGTTTGCACTTCGCCGGGCGAAAGGAGGGCCGACACGATATTAAGAGATATCCCATGACTTTTGTCACTTCAGTGTATATCTAATCTCTTATAATCTGCAATAGTTGCACCCCCTTGTTAAACAGTCCAGACCAAATCTAGAATCCATGTGATCTCATGAAAGGAAGGACATCTTCTGCTGTGATGGAGCACCCGTTGGTAAAGCCTAACTTGGCTCGTTTTATGGGGTAGGTTTGTCAACCCTATGCACTACAGTCCTATTTGACGGGGACCTACAACTTAAAGTGGATTACGAACCACATCCATGACACCACCTGGACTCGACTCCTAAACCTTTGGCACATAGCACCGGAGCGCTAGTCTCTAGGCCATCAAGTCCGCAACAGTTGAAAAGATATCTGACTTAAAGTTAAAATTCTATTTCTGAACAACAGTGTAATTAAATATAAGTCTATTGAATAATATTAAAAAATATCCTGTGTTTGATTAATTAAATTCTTTAATTTGAATTATATTTTTATTATATTTTAATGATTTTTAATAATGAGTGAAATAATTTATTTTTCGACATTTAATGCGTTGTTTAAGACCTCAAGGTGCTGATGAATCCTGCATATAAAAATGGGTACCCTGTGTGTTAAACAAACATTTATTTTCTACCTTGCAGAAAGGTTGAAACCACGCAAAGGATTTGTATAAAATATATTATAAATATTTTCCATTAATAAGCCTATTTTCATGAATAAGTTACTAACGTTTCTGTACGTTAATTAAATTCGTTGGAGGAAAATTTGTGCATTTCAAATTATCTATTTTTATTTACCGAAAATTCATTTTTTTATTGATTCATTTTTAAATTTCTTTTATTTTACTTAAATTTTTTTTTTAAACTTTGTATTCAATTCATTGATTTAATAGGGCTTTTTAAATCTTTTATTAATAAAAAAATATTTTAAAAATCCGTTTTTAAAATATTTCTAATTTTAATAATACTTATAATAATTTTAATATACTTAATTTTAATATACTTAATTTTAATATACTTAATTTTAATAATACTAATATTTATAATACTTATTTATATATAAATAAGTAAATAAATATATTAATTTCATCTACTGAAAGGTTTGATCTACTGAAAGGTTTGTAATGAACAAATATTTAATTTTAAACTTTCAATTTATGAATTTACATGAATTCATCATTATTACATCAAAAAGAGATCGCTTAAATTCAAAATAATATATAAAGGTTTATTAAATTGCGTGAAACATACACATATTTTTTCATTTAAATGAAATAAAACTTTTATCAAAACAAAATGAAAGATAAAGCTCTAATTCACTGTACAATGCTCATTGCTCTTATTACTCTGCGCTTGATACTTTGAATTCAACGACTCCCAAGGCTCATAAATCATAAATCACAGAAAATATATTTCTCAAAATTGGTGGAATTAAGTCTTTTTCCAAGCAAACAAAGCATTTATCAAATTCTCAAACACTTTTGCACCTAGCCCCATCCATTATTTCGAAACACCTAATAATTCCGGCATACTGCACTGCAGTCACGTTCGGCATAAGTTACGGATTTCATTTTCCACTGTGAGTCGACCAGAACCGCATACAACCGATTCTGCAGTTTGCGGAAGCTCCTTTTCGATCCACTACCAGTTCAACAGAACAAAAAAACGTCATCAGCATTTGAAGGGGACACCTCAGACGTCGGTGTCCGAAATAATGAATCGGTAAACGTTGATCCCCCGGCTCAGGATGTTACTGCACATGCGGCAATGGATCGTAAATAGAGACCAGGGGATGGGAAATTGCGGATGTGACTCGAATGAGGAATGCATTGACATGGAAAGTGGCTCATGGGTAGGGTTTCACCAGGAAATTCCGGAGTTTACCCCTTCTCCGGAAAGGGGACTAGACGGGCAACATTGTGTGGAGGGAAATAAATTTGCAAAATCCGATTGAATTGAAATAAAAGATTGCTTTTATCTGCATTCGATTGTTTTTCTCCATGACATTGTATATTCTTGTTGAACCTTTCATTCAAGTGATAAAAGCGGTTTTGGAACTCTTTGTATTGTTCTAAACATTTGAACGGAATATTGATAATGATTTTCTTCTCAATTTAAGATTATGTCAAATACCAAAGAGTTCCAAAATTTTAAAATGTGTCCTTTTATTTTCATAATATTTTCAATCAATAAACTGAAATCTTTTCATTTCTTTAGGTTATAATAATAATACACTCTTCAATTATCACTCAATGTTAAATTAATATCTTTATGCTTCATTCCATTAACAATATTATGACAAATAATATATAGAAATTCTGAGAGAATTTCTTCATTGAATATCTAAGAAAATTTTATTAGTGTTTTACTACTCAAGTTGCAGCCAGGTGGTATGATAGTGGTTTGCAGTTAACACATTAAGGAAAAAACATTCTTCCATTTGAAGGAAAGGAATAACTTCTAATTTTTGCACTTATAGGAGTCTAAATAAGAAGACAAAAAAAATTGAAAATTTTTTTCTAAAAATGCTTCTTCAATTACAACATTCAATGTTAAATCAATGATTTATCTGTTATAAGATTATAAATTTTTAATTATTTAATTGTTGTTATAAATACTTAACATCAATAAAAATAATTTAACAAAAAACTGAAAAAAAAATTTTTTTATTCCTTTAATGATATTTTGTAAAGATTTTGAAATGTTTAAGTTTAAAAAAAAATATAATGACTTTCTCTTCGAATACTAATGTCCTGATATTACCATAAACCAGCATCGTTTATCTGAAGAAAATGCATTTATTTTTTATGTCTTGAAAAGAAAGAGAATTTTACTTTTTTACACACTATCCAACTTCATTCATCTCATGCATCATTTAAATAACTCTTTTAACAAGAAAACAGCACGATTAACTAGTTTTAAAAGGTAGTTTATTTTCGTTAAAAATAATAAGTATACTTTAATGCTGACATAAATTATGAATCTAGTTGAAATAGTTTTAAAATGAAATAGTTTAGTTTTTAAATGAAAATAAAAAGAATCTAATTTTACTCCGACCATTTAAAAGAGAAATATTTTGATTTTTATACAATTTTAAAAATATAAAGACGAAAATTTTGAATAAAGAAAAATGTGTTTTCTTAACTTTTGTCTTAAATCTTAAATAGAGGAAATTCTGAAATATTTAAGAATGATTAAGATGTTTGTTTTTCTATTTTAATGGAACAAAAAGTTGCAATCATTAATGCCAACTGCGTTCTCTAATTAGTTATTATAAAGTAGCAAAGATTTCTATTTCAAAGGAAATTTTAATAAAGGAAATATTCGAAACAGGGGAATGAATATAAATTTATTCATATATCGAAATAGGAATATATATTTAGAAGAATGACCGGTAGCCTTAACCAAAGGAAACCTAAAACAATCTTTATTGTTTGGGTAAAGTGATGGATTTTTCTTCGGAAATATGTGTTAGAACTTACGTATTTGTGTTAAAAGACATATGCTCTGATAGTATTCCGAATGATTTTTTACTTTTTCTGCTTTCCTTATTTTCCCTTTATAAAAGAATCCAGAAATAGTCATACACCCTTTAGCAAAACTTTCCTTGTTTTCTCTGAACAAACATGTCAATTCTTTTTTTTTTCCTCTTTTCTGTAATAAATCGATCATTTTCTACTGCAATGAAATAAATATATCCAAATCTCCATCAATTGTAGCAATATATTTCCATTTTCACCTATCAAATAATTTGCATACAGCTATGTATTCTTATACAGAGAAACATCATTTGGCAATGGCCGGTGAACGTTTATTTATTTTTCCAAGGAGCAAGTCAAAATTGCTACGAATTTTATGAAAATGATCTGAGAAAAAGGATGTATGTTCTATGTTAATATGCAATACATTGGATTGATACTTAACACATAAATTAGTAAAACTGAGGTAGGATAAAAAAATTGTTTCTTGCAATAAACAGTGTCATCACGATTAATCATTATAAATCATTATCTTTTTAAACAATTGGATAATCTTATATTCATTATGCTTAAATTCTCATAGAATCTTCTTATTGTATTTGTTTCTTATCCCGCTTGGTAGTCAGCAACATCTATACAGAGTCCAAGAACCCGCATGGCCTCATGGAAGGAGGGAAAGGGGAAGACACCTTCTGTTGCGTTCTGGAGCACCCGTAGCTACAAATCTGGCTTGTATCCGTGGTGCTGAAGAAAGAAGGCAGGATCTCCCGGAAGGACTTTCAGGATGAACTACCCTGCATTTGCCTATCGTATGGGTGAAAACCCGAAATATTCCCACAAGGAGGTGCAATTAATGAAGCAAGATGTTGAACATCACGAACGCCATGGAGTCTACTCGTTTTTTGAAACAGTGTCTACAACAAAGCCGAGAGCAGATTGAAACCCCGCCTTAATGCTCACCAGCTGCACAGGTTGACACTGAGCTATGAGTCGGGCCTCCTTATTGTTGAAAGCTCTAACTATCCTGGATGCATAATGTTTATTGTTATTTGCTTAATGCACAGTGTTCAAATTAAATGTAAAAAATAATTAAACATTTAAAGTATGTCAAAAACCAAATTCTTTTTATAATAAAAAAATACAATTGATTAACTAGTTTACAAATACAGAGAAAATTAAATTATTAATGAATTTACTTTTATTTTCATTTTTATTGAAAAATTAAAAAGCTAATTAGAAATTTTATATTTTAAAAGATAAACATGCATATTTTTTATATATCATTTTCGTTTATGAAAATATATTCTCTTATTTTAATTATCATCTTACTAAAAATATATCTATTTCAAAAAGCTTAACAACAAAAAAGATGAATCATCACGTTGAAACTACATGATTTAATTTGTTCGCAAATATTTATTCAAGTATTCTAAAATTAGAAGATTTTGTTCGGTTAAAAACTAAGTTCTTTTATTCCGTGCAAATAATTTAAATATAAAAATTGTTATTCTTTCCAGAAAGCTTAAAATTGGTTATGGGAAAAGTGACTTTAAAAAGGCATAGCAAGTAAAAATATTTACATAAATGTTTTTAAGTAAATTATATTCCTCTAAGAAATAAGATTTTAAAAATAACATCAAATGAGATTTTCTATAAATACACAAAACTTAAAATCAAATTTCCCAGAATTGTTATTGCAAGATAAGAAAAAATTGATTTATAAAAAATTGAATTATTGAATATAATTTCTCTTTGAACCTTTAAATGAGAAGTATTTTGTTTTTTTCATGCAATTTTAAAATGTAAAGATGAAAATTTGAAAGAAAAATGTGTTTGCTTAACTTTTATCTTAATAGATGAAACACTGAAATATTTTAGAATGAATAAGCTGCTAGTTCTTGTATTTTAATGGACCGAAAGGGGCATTTATTAAAGCCAACTGTTTAATACATAGTGTTCAATTTAAAAGAAAAAAAAATCAATTGAACATTAAAAGTAAGTCAAGAATCAAATTCCTTTTAAAATAAAAAAAACAATTGATTAATCAGTTTACAGAATATTGAGAAAATTAGATTATTAAAGAATTTATCTTTATTTTCATTATTATCGAAAAAAATGAAAAAAAAATTAATTAAAAATTTTATTTATATTTTAAAAATATAAATATAAATATTTTTTTACATTTTATTTTTGTTTATGAAAATATATTCTCTTATTTTAATTATGATCTTAACTAAAAATATACTCATTTCAAAGACTTAACGACAAAAAAGGGATGAATCATCACTTTGAAGCTGCACGATTTAATATCTTCACAATGTTTTAATGCAAGTACTCTGAAATTCAAGATTTCAATTAGAAGTTTTTGTTCTGTTTAAAACTAAGTTCTTTATTTCCGTTCAAATAATTCAAATGCAAAATAATCATCCCTTTCAGTGAGCTTAAAATTGATTCTTTTTTAATGGGAAAAGTAGTTTTAAAAGGCATAACAAGTAAAAATATTTACGTAAATGTTTTTAGTAAAATATATTCCTCTAAGAAATAAGATTTTAAAATAGCATCAAATGAAGATTTTCTATAAATATACAAAACTTAAAAATCAAATTTACTGGAATTGTTATCCCAAGATAAGAAAAATTGGTTTGAAAATATTTTTCTTCGATAACTAAATTTCATTGTTCTTTGTGATGAAATTTTTATTAATCTTTTCAATGAAAAAACGATTTTTACAAGCAATTTTCAAATACCTAAAAGAACATAAAAATTCTGTAAATCCTGCTGATCAAAAGAGCGAATGCATTGCTAAATTTTTGAATATTACAAGATAGGGAGTGATTTTTCATATAATTTTTCCTGACCTGTTTTTAAGTTATTAAAATATTTCTACCTGCACTTTAGATATTTTTAGGTTCTCCAGTGTTAAGGGAATTTAATTTGCAAACAGCAAAAACAAGTTTGCATTCATTTCATTTTAAGATATTAAAGTTAAAATATTCTTTCAGTTTTTAAGTTTTTAATATTTAAAGCATACGCGAGAAGTTCTAGGTAGGGTAATTCCACCTTCCAAAATTTGCCTTTCAGAACAATTCACACTTTGAAAAACTGGAAAAATGGGATGTACTGGATCTGCCACAGAAATTCATAAATTGCCTGATAAATTCACATTGCAAAAGGTTGTATAATTGAAAGTTGGGCCATGCTTCCCAATAAAGCAACTTGTTTTGTTCGACATTTTATGCTTTGTTTAAGACCGTAATGCGCTGATGAGTCCTACACATAAACATGTGTACCATAATTGCTATGTGACTGTTTTTTTCTATTATTTTCTACGTATGTATACATCTAATTTCTTGCAATCTGTACAATAGTAGTGCTGTTTCTTATCCCACTTGGTAAATAACAACATCTAGACCAAGTCCAAGAATCCGTGTGATCTCATGGAAGGGAGAGGCAGCTTCTGCGGTGATGGAGCACCCGTAGATAGAACTCATTTAATTTGTCTCAGTGACGCTGACATTTTATGGGGTAGGTTAGTCAACCCTATGCACTACAGTCATATTTGACGGGGATCTACAGCTTAAAGTGGATTCCGAACCACTACAAACATCCATGAAACCACCGGGACTCGACTCCTAAACCTATGGCACATAGCACTAGAGCGCTAGTCTCTAGGCCATCAAGCCCACAACAGTAGTAGATATATCTGACTACCAGTTAAAATTCTATTTCTAAACACCAGTGAAATTAAAAATAAGTCTGTTGAATAATATTTAGAAATATCCTCTGTCTGATTAATTAAATTCTTTAATTTGAATTATATTTTTAATAATGAGTGAAATAATGTATTGTTCGACATTTAATGCTTTGTTTAAGACCTTAATGTGCTGATGAAACATGCGTATAAAAATGTGTAACAAAACTACTATGTGGCTATTTTTCTATTATTTCTACCTGTGTATGTGCCTAACTTCTTACAATCTGTACAATAGTTGTATAGATATCTGACAAAGTTAAAATTCTAATTCTGAAAAACAGAATAATTAAATGTGATAAGTTTGTTGAATAGTATTTATGAATACCCTCTGTCTGATTAATAAATTCTTTAATTTGAATTATCTTTTCATTGACTTTTTAATAACGCGTGGAATACTTTATTGAAATAATGAATCCAATTAAACTCAAAAACTTCTAAGTAGATTTAGAAAATGAAATTTTTAGAAGAAATTCATCCTCTCCAAGTATTCCACGTAACATACAGAAAATTAACATCTGAAAGAAAAATTATTTTATTTTAATAAGATATTTCGAAATATACAATATTTCTGTAGTAAATTTAAATTCTATTTAATGTTTTCTAATAAGCTGACAGTGAAATGAATACATTTTATGTGTCTTGGATGCATATTGCATCGACAGATTCACTTTCTTTCGCACTAATTCAAATTTAACTTTAATGGACATTGCAAATATAAAATGATTTATTACTCTTATTTTTTTGTGTTCATTTTTTTCTTGGTTTCACATCTATTGAAAAATAAATCAAATGTTAAACAACTAATGTAAAAAAAAAAAATCAGCTTAACACCAATCAGCATGTTTATCAAATTTTAATATATTTTTACTCAGAATTTTAACTGAAAAAAATCTGATGTTCCTATGAATAAAATAAATCTAATGCCCCTTTAAGAAAATATAATTATTATGTGCGATCATAAACCGTTTTTTCAAATGAACTGAAATTATATTTCCAAGTGAATTTATCTGAGTTCTCAGAAATATCATTCTATTTATTTTATGCTTTACAACCAATCCGCATCAATCATATGTTATATCATTATATGTTGACAAACTCCCTTTCCATGAATTTGATATAAATCTACAGAGATTTTTTTTTGGATGCAGAAACTAAATACAGATTTGGATTTTGTGACTTAAAGTGTTTTTCATCTAGCATGAATTTATTTGGACTCAAGAACAGAGATAAAATTCCCTGTCCACTCATCGATGGATATGGTCAATTATTATATCATGGATGGATCAAATTAAAAGAAATTCAACGTTTTCTCATTTACTAAGCAAATCTGAAGGGTCCTCATTTTATAAGCTACTTTAGAAAACATTACCCGTATCCAAAGGAAATGAAAGTTTTTCTTTTTATCAAACCTTGAAAAAGAAACTTTGTTTCTAAGGTTTCTTTTTACTTCTTTAATGGTTTCTATTTCCCTTATCCTTAATTAAGTATTTCTAGACACAGGAATCGATTATATAAAGGGAAACTATGTTAAACAAACATTTATTTTCCTGCCTTGCAGAAATTTTTGTAAACATGCAAAAGTTTTGTATAAAATATAGTATACATGTTTTTCAATAATCAGCATATTTCTAAGAATAAGTTACTAGCGTTGCTGCACGTTATATGTACGAAAATTAAATTTGTTGGATAATTTTTACATTCCACATCACCCTTTCGTTATTTAGCTAACATTAAATTTTTTTTTATTGATACATCTTTAAGTTTCCTTTCATTTACTTACGTTTTTTAAACTTTGTTTTCCTTTCATTTCAGATTTTCATAAGTAACACTAGGGCTTTTAGATCTTTTATTAACAAAAGAAAATGTTTATAAAACCTATTTTTAAAGTTTGCTAAGATTGTAGTGTGCATGTTTGACAACCAGATTGTAACTGAGTGAGGTGGGTTTGAAGTACTTGAGGCACAGATTGGAAAACTCACAACATTATTTACACAAGCACACATATCACAGATATACAATATTTAATACATTTTAAGATATATAATTACATATTCCTAGAAGGATTCCACTTCTAAGCCGAAAACCCTATACTCAGGTACACGTAGAATGCGCGAAAGGTACTACTTCTCCGGGTGATAGTCTGAAGGCCAATTAATAAGCAGGGTTTCATTAAAAATACTTCCTATCGGGGGAAGAGATTGTAAACTAAACGTTTCTCAGCTGGAGCGCTTGGTTGTGCTATACTTCCTCTCAGGTGAGAGTCTCGAGGCCGACTGGCCATTTCTTCTGAACGTCACAAGGGCCGATCTTGCCAGTGCGTAAGAGGAAGCACGGTTACAAACTTCAAATCAGAAATTCTTCACAAGATGAATTTTTAAACGTATCGCATTACCTGCATTATTTGTAATGATTCTTTAGATCTAGATTTCTATACTTGTTTCTTCGGATAGCATGCTGTCACAAATGAATGATTATATTAGAATTTTGGAATGAAAAGTAATAATTGAAAAAGTAGGCCTAGGATCTATTAATGTAAATCAATTTCTATGTAATTTCTTAGTAGCACTACTAATATATATTAATATAAATAAACAAATTTTATAACCATAAGAAACAAATTTATGTAAATTTCTGCATCTAAAAAATATGTAGAATATTTTAATGATATAGCATATAACTTTATAGGAACTTCAAATAATTCTTGATAGTAAGCATTTTCAAATGCTGCCCTTTCACAACATGATAAAATTAAAATTAGGCTACCAACAATTGTAATTGTCAAAAGAAGCAGATATTACTGTTTCAATCTCAATTTTCGATCGAGTGCCACTTAGAATAATTTGCACTTAAACAATATGATTTTTGTTTTAGGGCTATCTGCGTGATTGTTTTCTGGTTTTCCTCATGAATAATACACATTTTTTCTTTTTACATGCACTCTAGGGAGGTCTCATTTTAGAGATGAATGATATTGATACACATATTTTGCCTTTTTAAAAATAATATGCAGAACGAAAAAATCCATTCAAAATAAAAGACTATATACCTCATAAGGCAAGGATTAAATTAATTCCATTTATCTTTTACAAATTAAATTTTCCTTTCTATTTTTTTTAAATCACATTCTGTCAGCTTTGATTTTTATTCAGAACTGATATCTTTGAAAATATTTATATAAACGATTTTATGGAAATTATTGTAAAAGAAAATATTTAAATTTCATCTATTGAAAGAAATAGATCAAATTTGAAAAAAAAAATTTTAACAAATCAAACAAAAATTTAACTTTCAAAAAATTTAATTTTAAACTCTCAATTTATTAATTTACATGATTTCATCGATATTACATGGAGAAACCATTGCTAAAATTCAAACAAAGTATATAAAAATTTTTTTTTTGAATTACATGCAACATACACATAATTTTCATTTAAATCAAATAAAATTTCTTATTAAAAACAAAAAGAAAAGCTCTAATTCACTGTTCAGTGATCGTTGCTCACTCAGTTCTTGATACTTTGGTATTCAACAACTTCCAATGTTTATAAGTCATAAATCTCATAAAATACATTTCTCAAAATTGGGTCTCAGCCTTTTCCAAGCAAACAAAGCATTTATCAAACTTCTGAAACACCTAGCTTCATCCATTATTTCAAAACACCTCTTTCCAGCATAGTGCACTGCAGTCACGTTCGGTATAAGTTAAAGGATTTCATTTTCTACTGGAGTCAACCATAACTGCATACAACGATTCTAGGTGTTTGCGGAAATCCCTTTTTCGATCCACTACCAGTTAAAAAAAAAACGAAAAACGCCATCAGCATTTGAAGGGGGCACCTCAGATGTCGGGGTCCGAAATAATGAATCGATAAACGTTGATCCCCCGGCTCAGGATGTTACTAGACATGCGGCGATGGATCGTAAACAGAAACCAGAGAATGGGAAATTGCGGATGTGACTTGAATGAGGAACGCATTGACATGGAAAGTGGCTCATGGGTAGGGTTTCACCAGGATATTTCGGAGTTTACCCCTTCTCCCGGAAAGGGGACTGGACGGGCAACATTGTGTGGAGGGAGGCAAAGGAATTTGCAAAATCCGATTGAATTGAAATAAATATTGCTTTTATCAGCAATCGATTATTTTTCTGCATTACATTGTATACTTTTTGTTGAATCTTTCGTTCAAGTGATAAAAGTCGCTTTGGAAATCTTTGTATTATTCTAAACTTTTGAACTGAATATTGATAATGATTCTTTTAATTTAGGATTAGGTAAAATACAAAAGAGTTCAAAAATTTGAAAAGTTATTTTATTTTCTTAATATTTTTAGTCAATAAACTGAAATCTTTTTTATTTATCTTAGGTTATAATGATAATACACTCTTCAATTATCATCATTTTAAATTAATGTCTTCATGCATCGTTCTATTATCTTTATTATGACAAATATATAGAAATTCTGAAATATTTTCTCGTTGAGTAATGTAAGAAAATTTTTATTAGTGTTTTTCTGTTTAAATCGCAGCCGGACGCAAGATAGTGGTTGCGGTTAACCCAATAAGAAAAAAAAAAACTCTTCGATTTGAAGAAAATGAGTAACAAAAGAGAAAATATAGAAAAATATAATTATTCTTACACGATCTACAAAAATTGCGAAAACTCAACGTCAATCTAAAATAATTACATTTCCATACATGGAAATTTATAAAAACTACGTTATATAAAAGTAGATTACATCTTGCACTTGTAGTTACTGCTTAGTAGAATAAGAATATAGCTTCCTAAAATTTTGCAGCTGGTACTGACATCCACATGAATAACTCAAAAGTAATACAAAATTGTATGAAAAGAGTGACTAATACTTATAAAAAGACTGTTAGGTTGTTTCACTAGAAATGATCTTTTTAGAACTATCTAATGCTCAATAAAATATATATCTACCAAACTTGTTTTGTCAAATTCGGCAATTTAATTTTATTATAATTAAAAATTATGCATATAAATATAATTTAGGCAAAAATGATTTTAAAAACCGCAGTCAAGTGATCGCTATACATATAAAGCAAAAGATTTGGCTATCTACCTGTTCATTTGTATTTCTAAAATTTATGACACTTACAAAACGGTTTTTCTTTGGATTCATTTTTTTCTTCTACTGCATAGCCCAAAATTATGAAATTATTCTTATTGAGTGTCTTTAAGTACTTAAAAAATCTTTTTTTTTTTCAATACTAATAAACTTTGCTTCCACAACATGGCACTATCATAATGCTATTATTAGTTAAGTAATTGAAAAAAATTAAATGAAATTAAAAAATAAGTGGAATCATTATAAAAAAATGTAGATTTTTTTACTGATTTATTAGTAAAAGTTTTTAATTTACATTACAAGCTAATACCATTATATTCTTTTAAAAAAATGATATGCAAAAAAAAAAAAAAAAAAAAGATATTCATATTTTCAGATAAGAATGGTTTCTTTATTTAATCCTATTACATTACTTAAAGCGAGTTATTTAAGGTCTCAAACTTTTAATCTTGCGTCGATTTTTTTTTTTTTTTTTGTAATAAAAATTTGCCAAAATAAATCGTTTTATTTTTTGTAGTTGCGCTAAGCTGGGTCATAATTCTTAGCCGTAAAATAAGTTTTAGAATATATTAAAAACTTTCAATTAAAATAATAGTTTACAGCAAAGAATAATCAGCGCAAAAAAAAAAAATTTCTCAAATTATTTAATGTGTCTTCATGCTTATTTCACAGCAATATTTTTTAAACACCAGATATACATATGAATGATAGTTAAAATAATTAATAATAACGTGATTTAATAATATCAAATATTATAATTATAGAGATATTGAAAAGTGATTTATTATCACTTATAAGGAAAACTTAAGGTGCTATTTTTGTATGCTATCTAATCATGTGAATCACATCAGCCATTTAATTCTATTATCTTACTATTGGACTTATAATAATATTTTCTAATATAATTGTCTTGAATAAGATGCATTTAAAATTGCAATGCAATCATATTTATTACAAAATATTAGTGTTGTTTGCTGAAACAGGATAAATAGAATTTATATTTATTTTGCTGACGTTTATAATATTATAGATGTCTGTACCCTTTTCTATATTCCATCGTAATATAAATTATATTTTATCTCTTCAAAGAGAACTGACTTGTTTATAATTATGTCTTAATTCTAAAGTTATGTTTCTTATATTATATGAAATATTCAATGACATAGGACAGTTCATTTATGCTACAGGAACTCTGTATCAATTATCATGACTGCGTTTAATTGCGACACCTTGTATTTTCACAATTTTCACTCCATTGCAGTGAAAATATTACTATTACTAAATCATAAATAATACTTAAATTGATTATAACTTTCATACGTCTGCTTCTAATCAAGTTACACCACAATTTCTAATTTATCTAATGTCTATTTATACTATATTAGAGGGATCAAGTCCTTCTTGTAATACTACTTATATCCCTGATATATAATTATTACTTAAATTTTTTGAGGGCATAAGATGCTTCTATTAACAATGTTTTTAAATTCTCTATTCATGAGACTAATGAATCAAACATATATTCTAATTAACATATTGCCTAGAAAATAAAGCATCTTCGTTCTCTGTAAAATTCAAAATATTTGTTTAATTAAGAGTATCTTTTTAACTGCCCGACCCAAGGCTCAGTAGAAACGTGAGCAGTAAGTGAGCATTAGAACTGAGTTTCATTCTGCTGACGGCTTAGTTGTAAACACTATTTCAAAAGATCAGGAGACTCGATGTTGTGATGTTCAGCATATTGTTCCGTTAGTCGGACTGCCTGGTGGGAGTTTTCCGGGTTTTCTCTCATATGATATGTAAATGCGAGGTAGTTCATCCTAAAAGTCTTCCCGGAAGGTGCTGAACACCTTCAACAGCGACGTAGAGCCAAGTCACGATAAGAAACAAACACAATACGGAGATTCTATGAAAATTTAATCATAATGAATATAAGATTAGCTAATTGCTTAAGCATAAGGATTTATAAGGATAGATCCCATTTTCAACAGTAGATCCTATATTTCAGTCCATGTATGGTTCTGAAAGGCAAATTTTGGAAGGTGGAATTACTCTACTTAGAGTTTTCCACACATGCTCTAAATATTCTAAACTTAATATCGGAAAGTATATTTCAACCTTAATATCTCATAATTAAAGGAATGCAACTTGTTTTTTCTGTTTACAAATTACATTCCCTTAACGCTGGAGAACCTAAAAAAGTATTTAAAGTGCCAGTAGAAATATTTTAATTATTTAAAAAGGCAGAAGAAAAGTAATATATAAAAATCACTCCTATACTTGTGGTTTTAAAGAATTTTAAAAAAAAATGTATTTGAACAAAAATAAAAAAAAAAATGTATTTGAACTTGAGTGGAGGAATAAAAAATATTCTATTTAACGACTGAAAATTTGAACAAGATATATATAGGGAGAGTGGGAGCTAATAGAAGGAATTGAAAAAGAATTTTGGAAGTAAAAATTAATTTTAAACCTATGTTGAATAACGTCTAAAATGGGTAAAAAGTTCATTCACAAAAATTTTAAATATTTACGAATTTTCATTTGAAGAAAATTTCTTAGAACGAATTAAAAGTAATTTCAGTTTTGTCCATTCAAATGCTTCCAAACTATTTACCAGGGAACAAAAATAAAAATTATCATTCATTTCAAATGTGAATAAAACGTTATTTCCCTTCATACTTCTTTTGCAAATAATATTACAGCTAAATAGTTTAAAAATCAAGTTTTAATGATAAAAAAATATTTATTTAATTAAATATGAGTTTTGTTGAAATATTTCGTTATGCACCAAGTGCTTAAAAAATTTATATAAAAAAAAATTAACTTTTAAATTTATTTTTTAAATTAAAAGATATATGATCATGCACAAATCTCCTGCTTTGCAGTAATAGAAATAATAGTGCAAAGAGCTACATGAACAACAGTTAATATTATAATAATAGGATAACTTCTAGAAAAGATTGAAAAAAAATAAAATGATGAAATATTATACATTTACACAGATATCTAAGGTTCTAAAGTGAGGCTATCATAATGCAGCGAATTATGTTAAATGCTTTCTTCCTTCCTTTTAGCTAATATCCTATTAAACTAATGCATAAGGAAACCAGTTTCAAAATTTTCCATTTTCGAAAAGAAAACTTAAACGAGTCAAACACATAAACAAATAGAGAGCATTCAGCTTGTTACAGAATGGATATAAGTATGTTTAAATTAAAAGTATATTTAAAGTTCTCATGACAGAGTGAACTAGTCACGGAGAAGGGGAAAATGTAACTTCTCCAACTTTCTTTTCTCTTCCGTCATCAATCACCATAATTTCTAAGATTTTTCCTAGGAAAAATCCTTCAATAAAACTGTGGTACTTTTGAGTTCAATTAAGTAAAATGTGGAGATTTGAAAAGTGAAATGCAGTTTATTATGGAGTTACCTATTCAGTTTTTCATCTAAATTTAGCAATTTTTTCATACAAATTCGTGGTTATTCTATATGTAAGTTTCTCATTTGATATATATATATATATATATATATGAACCCATGTAGGATTTCAGAAAATATAATAAAGAATGAAAAAATAAGAAAATTACTTATTGTTTAAATATTACAAAAAAAAAAAAAAAGTAAATACAACTATTTGTGCTTTTACTTCTTAGTGTGTTATTTATTCCACACTACTAATTTTTAAATATTAAAATTTGGATGAAATATTTTTTTAATTTTATATCAAGGATATTATTATATGTGGGATCAGTTTTTATATCATGTAGCAGTTTAATTTTATAATGGTTGTTACTTACTGAAAATTCAAAATAAATTTCTCGTGAACATCTTATACGATCCCAAATGACTATATACTTGTACAAGAACAAAACAGAGCTTTGATTATCAATTATACGTTGGTTAGTTAGTTATTATTTATTTGCATCCCGATGATAGAAGTTAAAAACAAAGCTGTGTAACACAGCAAAATATCTGTGATTAAATGACTTAGAATAATGTTTAATAAAATTCAAAATGCCGAATATAAGTAATGAGATTCCTATTTAAAAAAAAATTTTTCAAAAATAATATTCAGAAAGTATTCTCTAATGTTTTAAAAATCCTATTGCAATGAGTAAATATAATTCAAAAATAGATTTGTAAATGACAAAAAAATTAGAATAAATTTTGTTAACATTAAGTCTCTTCAGATCAATATGTATTCTCTGAATCTCGAACATTGACAAAAGTATTATTCTTTGTTAATGAATTCTTCTAATAAAATAATAATTATTAATTTAATAGTAATATACTATTAATAATAATTTACAGTATTAATAATAGTTATTAATTTAATAGTTTAAAATCATACTCTTTAAATTTCTGGCTGCAACTAAATACTGAGCCGAAAAGGAAATTTCTCATGCGAACTAATTTATCGTATAAAAATATAACCCATTTCTCTACGATAGGTTTAATGGATTTCTTCCATGTTAATAGCAACATAGTTTGGTGTTTATTTAGCAACTGCGATAACAATTTACGCACAACGATATCTCGATATCAGTTACTAACTAGGATTAGTAAGCTCTTATATTGCTTTATTCATATCTAAAGAACAATATTTATGTTATGTTAGTAGTAACTAGTAGAAAGCGAACCATTCAACTGTGGTGGCAGACACAACGATGAGTGTGCATTTACTCGCATCACATTCGCTGTTAAAAGATACCCATTACTTATTTCACGATTATCTATCTAGTTCTTTTCGATGAGTGACGAGTGCGCGAGAAAAATCATTGTACTTTCTAAACAAATAATCGCATTTGTACTCGGAATATTCTGTATTTATTCGTGCAGAAGTCTACTATGTACATATATTCAGTATGGATTTTCTGTGCCAATGGTTTCCAAGTTTCCATCTTAACATATTGGAAACAATATATATCCTAAATGTCTTAATAAAAAAACAGAAATTTGCTTCAACTTTAACTATTTTTAGAGGTTGAATCATTCCAAAATCATTGATGTATCACTCAAACTTGAACTTTTTCAATATTTTGAATATTTTCATGCCATAGTCTTTAAAATTTTGGTTACAATTGCATACCGAACTTACATGAAAAAACTCTTCATGTTAACTAACTTATCGTACAAAAATAACTGATACCTATGAAAATTAACACGTTCATTCTTTGTTAATAGTAATATAGGTTAGTGTTTATTTAGCTCAGTAACATGCCTCAATTCCTAATTTCGCCAAACTTCTTGTTTTAAGGACCTTAATCAGTTTCCATTATGACGGGTTATTTAAATTCTTTGTATGGTATTAATCAATGTGGTTTGGCCCTTTCCCAAAGAGCCTGCCAAGCCCTTTAAAATAGTAATTTCGACAGTAAAAGATGTGATATTGATTCCGTGTATGATTTGCAAGATAGTTTGCTGCCAAACATCCCTTGTAAAAACATCATCAACTTGCACACCACTTGTAAAAAACATCAACTTGCCAAACGTCACTTGTCGTCCCTGTTAGCGATTAAAGATTGTCGAAAGTAGCAAAGCGCGATATCGTTATGTTTCACTACAGGGGAGCAAAGATGATTGAACAGCAGTCTTTTCTATGTTCACTATCCTATTGTTTTCAATGCACTATTTCTAATCTTTTCTTCTATTGTAAATTTTACATTTTCTTTGATCCAAATCATCATCAAAAGGTATTCAATAGATCATTTACAGACACTAGACTTCGAACCAGTTGTTTATAATATGCAATAAAGTTCAATTTCACATCACATTCTGTAATAGATCCATTTGTAAATTGTATATCCTTAAATGATTTTTTTATCCAACCATACAAGTACGCCGTCAGTAAAGAATCTTATTCAATGTTAAATTCTTACCAACAATCATAAGGATGTAAGATTAATAATAGGAATTTTTAATATATTTAATAAATTGTAGAATAAATACCATATTTGTAAATTATTCCTTTTTCTTTTTAGTAATATTTGTGTAATTTGATATATGGATAAAAAAAAAAGGGACAAAATATATAAAAGTGTCTAAATTATATAATTTTAACACAAAAAACGAACAGTGGAAATTCCATACACTCAAGTCTTACATTATTCCACAAAATTGGAAAAAGGTAGAAAAGATATATTTTGAAAAAGAACTAAATATTAACATTTCTAATCGAAAAGGAAGAATCTGTTTACGAAAAATAAAATATGCAACAGTTTAACAAATAAATATAATACTGGAAAAGCATAAATACTTCGTCAGAAATTGAAATTTTAATACAAACCAAAACCAAAGGGAAACTGAAATTGAAAACTAGATACTTTCAGTATTTTTTAAGGTAATATTTAAAATGTTTGATCTTCAGAAAATAAAATTTAAAAGTTTCTTTTTTTCTATTGATGTTTTGTATACATCATAATTTCCTTAGTTAATATTAAAACAAAGACAAATTAATTTCAACCATAGAAAAATTGATAGTAAAATAAATAAAAAGGAAAAGATCAAATTATTTCTTTTGCAAATTAAACGATAGTTAAAAATCATATTATTTAATAATATTTTTTGCAAAATAAATTATTGCATCAATTTTCAAATATATAATGATTAACATAAGAGAATCCAAAAACAATCTTTGTACACAGTTTGGCTTAATTACCTTTGATAAATAACTTTTGAAATGTATTGATAAAGTTATTAATTAATTTGAAATTTTATGGTATGCATGTATAGCTTTTATACAGCATAATTAACAAATTGTGACTCGATAATTACTGTGCGTTTTAAAAAAATAATAATTTTTGCTGTTATGGACAAATATCGAAATTACTATCGTCATGAATATATATCGAATTCTGCATTTATATCTGAACCCAAATGTTGTTTAAAATGAAAATTGAGATTAATAACATATTTATGGGCTAATTCTTCTTTTTTTTTCCTAATATTTTAAACTATTTTGGTATATACAAACGAAAGAAACTCCTTAATTCAATTCTTGAGTTAAATTAAAATATCTTTGAATATGTTTAAAGCACTATTTTTATTTTATATCTTTCATAAACAAGTACCATATGTTCCATTTATTGTACTATTATATTAGCCACGATTGCTGGAAGAAATAATAAAGTAAAAGTAATACAAAAGAAGAAAATTTCCTTCGGTAGCATTTAAACAAATAATAAAGTAACTCCCACCATGCATTAAGATTCTACATGAAGTAATCTACTAGGTATCTGGGTTATAAAGGCTATCTCAGTTTGTCTAGGAAATGAAGAAAATCGCAGTGAAAAACAAATTTTAAGGCAATAAATAGCATACTAAAGAGGGAAAAAATGAAATCACTTATCATAATACCAGAAACAGTGCTTCAACACAGCGTCGCCGATGTTAAGATAGTGGATGATTCGGACAAAAGAGCATCTGGACCGCAAAAACTTTTATCCCAGTTTGATATCAATAACGAAAAGAATTTACTTGCAAAACCGGAATTGAACTGGACAATTTGACAGAAAAAAACTTGAAGCAAGAGCAAAAGACTTGAAATCAGGTCGAGAACCGAAAGTACAGTGTGGCTGAAGTGACGAAGTTTATTTACAAGATCAAAAAAAAAAACCATTACTCAAAAATTGGAGCACCACATAAGCAGGTGCTTACAATGTGATAAAATAGGACTTAAGAATAATAACGATTTAGAGAGTTTGATTTGAAAGTCTATAAAGTTCACTAAAGTTAAATACAGTACTTTGGAAAGTGATCATCTGGGAACACCATGTAAAGATGGCATATAAACTTACCTCTGAGACATTCACTCGTCGGCACGTGCGGTCAAATGGCGAAGTACGGAACCGTGCCCTCCATCTACCTGAGGTACATTCTCGTTGGGCACGCAACTCCTTGTGGAATAAGTGCATGATGATTACTGCACCTCATAAACGACGGCGTGGAAGATGACATTCCATCCATCCATTACACAGAATTCCTCCTTCGTTGGCGCTATCCAGTATGTTTGTAAAATTGAATAGCGGTAACAAAAACTTCGTATTTCTGTCTAACGCAAAGTGCAGAAATGAGGAGCATGGTTGGTTCTGAATGGGTGTCTACCTACCTCACTTGTAATTAATAAAGCCAAGCCAATCTTGGACAGTTATTTCTCAAATTAATGAAACTTTTTGACATCTAATTTATATAAAATATCTATGTTAATCCTCGTCTATGTCAAAGAAACGGTTTTTACATATTTTTAAAATATCCGCGAATAATGTTAAATTAACATAGATTATAAAAATTATCATTCAAAGAGTTATCAGTTATATCTCATTGAGATCCTTTTTTAAATTTAATAAGAAGTAATCTCAATCTACTGCTAAAAATTAATGGTATCTTACTGGTTTAATTTTACTGATCTTACTGATTTAATCAATTAAAATCAAACAGTTAGGAAGAAAATATATTTTAAAAGTAATATTAATACTTTACAAATTAATTGGAGCAAAATTTTTAATAATGACAAAGATATAGTAGAGATAAGATTCATAGAGTAACAGGCTTTCAAGATGCACATGCCGAGATAAATTACAAACAATACTGACTGAATCAATAAACAAAGGCTGATCTTTTTTTCTACAAGAGCGTATGTCTAAAACATAAATAGATATATTCATTATATTTTTAATATATATATACCACCCACCTTTATTTCTTATAACTAAATTATTTCTCAAATCATTTTTACATTTTCTATATTTTTTTGAAATCAAATCGGATTATCACGATGCAATTTTATCTTTAAAATGATTTTCTGTAGATAAATATTAATAGTTTTTAGCCCAATAAATTTTTAGGCCTTTTCTTAACCTGGGGGGGCGGTAAAGTCAAATTATACAGTCAGCCAGATGAAATAAATATTTATTATTTTAAATATTACTCATATTTACATAACATTAAGTTAAATACTTAAATATAAACCCATATGTAAATATTTCATTAATTTAATTAATTGGCAAATACGTAACTAATTACGCACTTACATATTAAGCACATGTAAATATGTAATGTAATGAATTTCAACCATTGGAACTTTTCTCCTTATTTTGATGCCATTACCTTAAATTATTTTATAATATTTTTAAAAAACTTAAGAAAAACCACTCTTCAATGAATTTCAATATTTATTTTACAAAATTAAAAAAATTAAATTTCTATTTAAATAAATTATGATTTAACATCATTATGAATTCTCTCTTTAATAATATCAAAACAAATATTACAATCAATAAAAATTTCTCTATTCTTATTTTCCTAATTTAAAAACATGTTTTTCCTTATTTGAAACAATTTTTATCAATTTAGTTTAAAATTTATATTGCTATTCAGTATTATTGTTTTCATTCTGTATTATAATTTCGGATTTGTATGTTATTTAAAAATGAAATATGCTTGATATTTTTAAATATCTTTTCAAAATTTACAAGCTCAAAAAACATTTAGCACAAATGAAATTAACAATATTATTAAAAGTCTACATTTTTATGTCATTTTCTGAATTTAAATTAAGAATTCATTTCAAACTGAATATAAATGTCTAAAACAATAATACTTATCAAATTATTCTTAAAAACTAACATATAATTTTCGAGGTAAGAAAATATTTTTCAAATTATTCATTGCTGTTAAAAAATAGAAAATAAATTCATTGTTTTTTTAGTTTTAAAATATTCTTTTTATTGCAACATATTGAAAAAACATATTTGGTATCAATAAAAATTTCATCTTAAGTTAAAATATAATAAAATAATTTTGTAGTTATGAGATAATTGTATTAGTTTCTTTTCAAAAAAAATATAAAGTTTAGTTATTTTTTTTTCAGCGAAAATTAGAAGTTAGAAACAATCTAATTTTCGCTGAAAAAAAAAATGTAGTAAGATCAAATTTTCACGAATAAAAATTGTGTGTAAAAAATTATTTAATCAAAATAAACCCCTAATTGCAAAAGATCAAATGACTTAAGCAATAAAGGAATGTTCATATGAAACAAAAAAATTTGAATGATGCTTTTAATCCAAAATAAAATTAAATATTAATAATAATGCAAAGAACAAAAAAATTAGTGATATAAAAATATTTTTCCAAAAAAAATAAATAAATAACAAAGTTATAAATTTAATTTACTTAGAGTGTATTAATTACACTATTATTTAAATAAGATTTCTCATTATTGGATCTATGAAAGTTCCCGCCATCTTACTTACAGTTCAATTCATAGTGCTATCGTATGGTATATATATTGCGTTGAAAAACGAAAATAGTGAGCGGAGATTGTAAGAGAATGTCTTCCACTTACAGATGGAAGTTTACTTGGAGTTATATAGGTTTTCCTTAATACAATACGCAAATGTGAGATAGGAACCATTGAAAATATTGCCGGTAATCATTATTCTTCTAAATATCTTATGGTACAACGTTAACTTTACCTGCTAAATGGTATTACACATTGTAATTTATTCTTCAGATTTAATATATTAATGGGCCAATGTAAAAAAAGCATAAGAACTGGTTAAAATAAAAGTCCCACGATTTGGTGTGTTCTTATTAAAGTATATATATCTTATATTTTCCTTAATATGCACCTTAATTATTAAACTTTGCAAAGCATTAAACGGCGTATAGTTTATTTTAAATAAATAGTTGAAATCTTTATTCAAAATATTTCTAAGGAAAAAAAAAAAATATTCATCAAAACCTAAGTATTCATTTCATAAAAACATCAATGTCCAAAACAAAGTGTCAAAGCTTTTCCTGTATCTAAAAACTCATCATTTGACTTAGTATATACTTATTAGATATACTAAACTAGATCTTCATCATTATCCGATGTACTAAACTTATTGAAGTTTAGAACCGTGTAATGAAATGTCAATATCGAGTTCATCCAACTCTACATTTCCACTTTCTTCACTCTGACAGGTAGCACCATCGAAAGTCCTTTACTCATTCCTGGAGCAAATCTTCAGCCTTTCTGTGGCTTTCATGCCCCGTCTGAAATTCTTATTTTGTTAGGATCAAACACCTCCACTAAAACCAGCGAAAGTGCAACGTCGACCTTTAAATCCCTCCGGCCATGGCAGGAGACAATGATTTATCTTGTTGTGCGTGGCCTTTCTTAGATTTAAGAAGCACCGATTTGTTCGTACGTTTCTTGATAACTGTCCAGACAGTTTATTTGGCAGCCGTAAAAGAAATAATTAGAATTGGCATTAGAAAGTACGAAATAGCGCAGTAGCAATTTAAATGGCTTAAATTATCTTGAGATATTTCATTTAAAATTTATTGGAATAGAATCGGTGGACTAGGAATAATTTGCATTTCAATAACATTGTTAACTATATTTCCTAAATAAAGTGGTATCTTTTCTTCTTTTTACATTTGGAGCCTTTTGCGGCACGTAACATTTTTAACAGTCCATCGACAAGTAGAAAGTACATTTCAACAGACTAGTGTAGTACATTTAGTACTAGTACATTTCAACAGACTAGTAAAATGCGTTTAGTACTGGTACATTTCAACAGAAAAGAATATTTAGTACTATCACTATTCAACAGACCTTCATAGTTGGCGGCTTTCGCATCTGTGTGTCTTGTAGGAGAACACATCGAAATATGCCAACAACTACCAACTGCTGATGTGAAATGCGTATGCTCGTATGCTCTTATACGACAGAAATAACTGCAAAGCATGCCAGATGCGGATTCAAACAGTCGTCCTTTTGTACGTTACCTTGCATATGCTAGCGCTGAATCACAAATTGGGATTTCATCAGAATAGACAGTATCAAAATATTTTAGTAATTTATTTTGCCGTTAAAAATTTCTGCTTGAATTTATTTTGGTAATTTATTCAGATATTTTAAATTTCAAGTTAGGCAGTGAACCACGACGTTTCAATCTCAATTAAACCTTCTTATAAAATGTATTTTACTGCAGCTTTGATAAACGAAAACTTTGGATAAAGATCGTGATGTGAGATTGCATCTAATATCGAATAATCTGAAGAAGTCATTAATATCACTTATCATATAATTTAATTAAAATAACTGTTAATAATTCAAAATGCTTCTTTAATTAAAATATTGCGTGCTATATCAAAACTGATTTATCTATTTTAATACTATAAATTTTTAATTATTTAGTAGTTGTTATAAATATTTTATATTAATGAAACAATTTAACATAAAACTGAGAAAAAAATATTAAACTTTTAATAATATTTTGTAAAGATTTTGAAATCTTTAAGTTTAAAGAAATATGATGACTTTCTCTTTTTCGAATGCTAATGTCCCAATATTACCATAAACCAGCATCTTTATCTGAAGGAAATGAACTTATTTTTTATGCCTTGCAAAAAAGAGAATTCTATTTTTTACACTCTATCCAACCTCATTCTTCTCATGCATCATTTAAATAACTCATTTTAAATAACTCATGCATCTTTAACAAGAAAACAGCACGATTAACTAGTTTTTAAAAGCAGTTTATTTTGCGTTAAAAAATAAGTATACTTTAATGCTGACATAAATTATGAACCTTGCTGAAGTGGATTTTTTTTTTTTTTAAAATAAAAAGAAAAAAATCTCACTTCACTCTGAGCATTTAAAAAAAAAGAAATATTTTGTTTTTTCATACAATTTTAAAATGTAAGGATGCAAATTTGAAAGTAAAAAAAAAAAAAAAAAATTTTTTACTTAACTTTTATCTTAAACCTTCAACGGATGAAATAAAAATATATTTAAGAATGATTAAAATGCCACTTCTTGTATTTTAATGGAAAAGTTGCATTCATTAATACCGACTGAGTTCTCTGATTAGTTATGAAAACGTAGGAAGGATTTTTGTTCCGAAAGAAACTATAACAAAAAGAAATATTCTAATCATGGGTACAAATATGAAAATATATACAGAAGGTGTTTTTTATTTTACTGAAATTATGAATCTAACAACCGATGGGACCAAACTACGCAAGAGACTAATTGCGACATTAGGAGAAATAAATAAATGAAAAGACGAAAAATGTACTGACAAGCTTCACAGTTTCAAGAAAATGAACGTTAAGACCTTTAAGTGTTTTTTTAAAAAGTTACTCTTTCAACTTTTCGAATCCATCGAAAACCTTCAGATTATTATAGCTTTACGGCCCGCGAGAAATTCGCCCGCCGGAAGATTCCCGGCCAGCGGATGTATAGTATCCATCTACTTTTAAAATATTTTTTTTCAAAAATGATTTCATTTTTGTTCGACGGAAATCAATGAATGGGAAAGGATTTGCTTGAATGAATTGAGTTACCAAAAGATTTTACAAATCAATATCCAGGGCAAAATTTTGTTTGCTTCATCTTAAATGAATAGCAAAAATATATCATGTTTTTTAATTAATTAACTTGTATAAAAAGTGAGTAATGTTAAATTAAACGTTAAAGTAATCTTTTTGCTCAATAATTAAAATTGTTAAATATTGTTTTTAAAATAACATTTTAAAATAAAATTAAAAAATAATGTTAACAGATCCTTCTAGTGTAATGTTAATAAGCATTAATGTAATAAGATCAATCACTTTAAATGTAATAATATAAATAATAATGCAATATAAAATAATTTATTGCAATTGTTAAGTTTGTTAACAAATACTAAATATTTGTAATTTGTATGAATACATAATATGCCATTAATTAATAACTAAATAATTACCTAATATTTTCATATATCTAATAAAATGGAGGCAGAGAATTATGATGACACAATGCGATAAGAGCATAGCTCATAGTTTTTTCATTGTAATATTAATAATTTGTTACTATTAATATGCCGTTGGCCCACAGTGTAAAACATACGCTTTCTTTAAAATTCGTAATGTAAAACATAGATTTCAACCGATAATGTAAAATATAGAAAATTTATAAAATAATGAAATGACACATTAAATTTAAAGAAATTTCTGCTAATGCTGTTTAAATATTTTTTTAGTTTTATTTTATTTTTATAATTAATTATTTTAATTTTAAAAACAAGGGGAAATAAAAATATCAATTTGATGTGTTTTTTGTATTTGTATTTTTACCAATCACTTATTACAAAATATGGTTTGCCTCTTTAATTATAAAAGTCATTATAGTTTACTTATTTTTATAATTTGAACAATTAAAAATCCTCATTAAATAGACTCATCACCATTATACCCAAACCATGAACGATTTAAAATTAAAATATCTTTTACAATTAAATACAAAACTCATCACACACTCGCAAAAAAAAAAAAACCTTTCAAATATCTAATCTTCTTTTTCCAAATCATTACACTTACCAACCTTATAAAAAAAACTAAATGAAACGACTAACCTCCAAAGAATGTTTCAGGTAATGAGACAGAGCATAGTGACACTGGCGCCTGGACACTACGTAAACAGCGAACCTTCCTCCCACACTTTCCTATCCCCTATCCCAAATTCTTTTCATGGCTCCTTCATTCTTGAAACTGGGAATCATCTAAGGTCCTATCACTGGGACAAACGATGTTAGCTCACTCGAAGACTGAGGAGTAACTGCACCAATAATTCCGGAATTGAATTTGATTTCTCTTCCATCTTTGTTGGAATTTTGCTCCAGTGAAGAGAGAGTAATTTTTTGAGAACATGTAGGCGTGTAAATGAAAATTTATTATCGTTGTGAGTTTTTGTTGAGCTAAGTTGCTTGTAAAGTGGACGGAAAGAGATTCCAAGTACTTATGAAATATTTTAACTTTTTTATAGATCTCTTCTAAAAAGCGCGAATAATTCTGCAAAATATTTGCAAAAAAAAAAATCAATATTTTGTTGTCATGTCGCTGCATACAACTCAGAATAATTATCTAAAGAGTATCTAAAAGCATTTTAATTGTAGCGTAGTTTTTTATAAAAAGAAAAAAAGACTTTTGTTCATGAGGCTTTTAAATTGTTACAAAAAAATTCCCAAAACTATATTGAGAATAAAAATAACATTTTTGCACAGCTATGACGAAAGATTGTTGTGAAATACAACCGTGAATTGAAGTGCAACAGTTTTTAAAAATGCAGCATTTAATTAGTAGTACCAATTTTTCTACTTTTTATCAGAGTTCTTAGTTCGAAATACTCATCATCTATAGAGATTAATTGTTGATTGTCGACGAAGAGCTTCCCGTTTCGAATTCATGTGTAGCATAAGAAAAAGAATATATACATACACCAGGACATATACCGAACACAGCAAAAGAATATACATACACCAGGACATATTTGTTGGGCATATTCCACAAATATTCAAACTGTCTATACCGGACGTTCTCACTGCTAATAGAAAGTTTTTGCATACCGTATTTCGACGTCCGTTAGCTTTTTCTCAGCGCGCATGCTCATAGGAAATTGCGCATGCGTATCTGTAATAATGTTTCCTATGAGCATGCGCGCGCTAGGGAGGAAAAACTAACGGACGTCCGAAATACGGTATGCAAAAACTCTCTAATATCCACAGAATTTCCATATTTCTGACAGCAACTTATAGTACGTAAACATTTTAATCTTTACCTTCTAAGCTATTCTATGCACTTCATCGTTAAACAGTGAATAGAGTAATTTCATTATTAAAATAAAGAAATAATTTGATATTGCATCGAATATATAAATTAAAATATATGAAGCTAATCAAATATTTGATTATAAATGCTTGTTGTTGTTTCTTCTCCCACTAGATGTTACTGTCGACATCTAGACAAAGAACTCATGTGATCTCACAGGGAGAATGCAGCTTCTGTTGTGTTGGAGTACCCGTCAGTAGAAGTCTACCTTGGCTCCGTGACGCTGACTTTTTACGGTTTAGGTTTGTAAGTCCTACACCCAACAGTCATATCAGACCGGGTCCTACGGCTTAAAAAGGATTCGATCCACTATAACAATGCATGGCACCGCCGAGACTCGAGCCCGAAACTTGTGACACCAATCTCTAGAACTCTAGCCACTAGGCCATCAGGCCCTTTAGAAATGTTTAACAAACTTAACGCATGATCATTATTTTATGACCATTTATGGATTATGTTATCAAAAGCAAAACTTTTATAACTATTAAATATAGATACAAAAAAAAATTTCAAGGCATTAAATAGCTTGGAAAGAAACCTATTCGCAAAAGTATATTTGTTTTTAAATGACGTGACGTTTTTAAAAAATAAAGATTAAGTTTGCTTTTTTTTTTTAAAATAGCTTTGCAATTGAATAATTTTATCAAAAATATTTTTTAAAAAAAAGTATTTTCTATCAAGAAGCGTCATGTAATATAAAAATGCATATGTGATAAATTTTTTTCTTTGCACAAAAAAAGACCAGATTTAAGTTCACAGTGGAATGCCATGGCACAAAGAAATGTAATGACATCAGAATCTCTAGATTGAATAGAATTTATAAGGGCCACTTGAGACCAAGATTGACTGGAAAATTCTCCCATATCTAGGATTCACCTCGTCGTCATCTCTCAAGTCACTCACCGAGTTACCCATAAAACAGGACAAACTTATGACTTTGGTTAAGCTCCGTCAAAAATGTTTGTTTACTAACTAGGTGGATGAGCCACCATTCCTTTGTGAATGATTTTTTTTTACAGATAAAATATTCTTATGATTGATGAGATATGACATAAAAAAGATAAAACTGCATAAATTTGGTGAAGCCGAACATAATTCTTTGCCAACAAAGATTTCAATCTCAGAAAATTTTATTTTGAATTTTCATAACTATTTATAAAACACAGTAACATTGTTGAAATATTGTTATGCATATTAGCCGAAAACTTTTGAGTATATTTTTACATAAATTCTATGTTTCATTAAAAGTTTTTTTGAACAGATTTTTTTTTCTCAAATATTAGATATTCCTCGTTAAAATACATGAAAATGTTAATTCATTTCTTTTGATTTGTTAGCCCTTTATTTCAGAAAAAAATTATTTTTCTCATTTGCATACATGTTATTTACTTTTCAAATTTTTTTTAAGTTTGTGAGGTTTTTTAAATAAAAAAGCCAAGATTTGTATGTGGAATCATCTGTAATTATCATTTAAAAATGACGATTTTTTTTTGTTTACAAGCACGTGCGTCTAAAACATAAAGAGATATATTCAATATATATATCTACATTTATCTACATATCTACATTTATCTATATATATATACATTTTGAAATCAAATCAGATTACCATGATCCAATTTTTATCTTTAAAATGACAATTTTTTAAATTGCAAATTCTTTAAAATTCAAATTTTTAGCACAGTAAATGTTTAAGCATTTCCCTTAACCCAGGGGTAAAGTCAAATTACACAATCAGCGCGAAGAAATAAATATTTATTAATTTAAATAGATCTCATATTTATATAACTTTAAATTAAATATTTAAGTATGAATCATAAATGAACATTTAATTAATTTAATTAGTTGGTAAAGATTTAACTAATTACATATTTTACATATTAAACACATAAATATGTAAAATGAGTTTCAAACATGTGAACTTTTCTACTTATTTTGATGCCATTGCCTTAAATTATTTATAATATTATAAAAAAAATTAATAAAAAACTATTTGCAATGAATTTCAATATTTACTTTTACAAATTAAAAAATAATTAAGTTTCCTTCTAAATAAATTATGATTTCTCCTCATTAAGAATTATTTGATGAATAAAACCATATCAAATATTACAATCCAATAAAAAAATCTTTCTATTCTCATATTCCTAATTTAAAAACATGTTTTCCTGATTTAAACAATTTTTATCTGTTTAATTTAAAAGTACGTTTTTATTCACTATTATTTTTTTTTTTCATTCTGTAATATAATTTCAGGTTTGTATGTTATTTGAAAATAAAACACATTTGATATTTTTAAACAACATTACAAATTTTGCAAGCTCAAAATATTGAGCAAAAATGAATATTACAATATTATTACAAGTCAACATTTTTATCTCATTTTCTAAATTTAAATTAAGAATTCCTTTCAAACGAAATACAAAGGATTAAAACAATAATACTTATCAAATTATTCTTGAAAACTAGCATAAATTATTCGATGTAAAAATAAAATATTTTCAAATTATTTATTGCTATCAAATTAGAAAATAAATTTATTGTTCATTAATTTTAAAATATTCTTTTATAAAAAAAATTGAAAAAACATATTTAATTTCAATAAACATTTCATATTAAACACACACACATATATATAATATAATACGCATTTCATATATAATAAATAATTTTATAATTAGAAGATAATTTTATTGATTTCTTTTTTAAAATATAAATTTAAAAGTTCAATTATTTTTATAAGTTAGGAACAATTTCATTTTCTTCTAAAAAATGCACTAATTTCATATCTTCACAAATACAAATTGTATTTAAAAATAATTTAATCAAAATAATCTTATTAAATTTATTTGGAAAATAAAAATTCTTAATTGTAAAGATCAAAGGACTTAAGTAATAAGGGAATGTCTATTTGAAACAAAAAAAAATTAGAATATTGCTTCTAAATGGAAATAAAACATATATATTAATAATAATGCAATTAACAAAATAAAAAATGGTGCAATAAAACTATTTTCCAAAAAAATACCACAGTTATAAACTTAATTTACTTCAAGTGTATTAATTACACTCTGTTTTTAATAAGATTTCTCATTCTTAGCGTTTATAATAGCTTCCGTCATCTTTTACTTAGAGTTCTAATCATAGTGCTTTTGTAAGGTATATGTATTGCTTTTTGAAAACGAAAAGACTGTGCGGACATTGTAACGGAATGTCTTCCTCTTACATATGATCAATTTGTTTGGAGTTTTACGAGTTTCCTTAATACAACATGCAGATATGAGATAGTAACTACTGAAAGTTTCACTGAAAATCATTATTCTTCTAAATATCTTAAAACACAACGTTAACTTAATTTACCGAAATTATATTACCCCTTATAATTTATTCTTCAGGTTTAATATATTAATGGGCCAATGGAAAAAAAAGCATAAGAAATGGATAAACTAAAAGTTACACAAGATTTGGTATATTCTTATTAAAGTATATATTTCTTATATTTTTTTCATAAACTATTAATGTTTGCAAAGCAATAAATGACGTATAAATTATTTTTAAATAAATGGCTTCAAACGTTTTTGACTTTTCTTAAATAGATTTCAAAGAGAAAAGATATTATTCGTCAAATAGTAAGTATTCATTCCATACAAAACATCAATGTCAAAAAAAAATGTCAAAGCTTTTTCCGCTTCTAAAACTCGTCAAATGATTCAGGATATGCTTATTAGATATACTAAACCAGATCCTCATCATTATATTTATCAGATATACTAAACTTATTGAAGTTTGGAATCGTGTAATGAAATGTCAATATTGAGTACATCCAACTCTACATTTCCCTTTCATCACTCTGACAGGTAGCACCATTCAAGGTTCTTGGAACAAATCTTCTGCCTTTCTGTGTCTTTCATGCCCCGTCTGAAATTCTGTTATTTTGTTAGGATCAAACACCTCCACTAAAACCAGCGGAAGTGCAAAGTCGACTTTTAAATCCCTTCGGCCTTGACAGGAGACAATGATTTATCTTGCTGTGCGTGGCCTTTCTTGATTTAGGAAGAATCGATTTGTTCGTGTGTTTCTTGATAGCTGTCCAGACAGTTTATTTTGCCAGCCGTAAAAAAAATAATTGGAATTGGCATTAGAAAGTACAAAATAGAGCAAAAAGAATCAATGATTATCTTGTTGTGCGTGGCCTTTCAAAAAAATCTGTGCAATTTAAATTTATTTGTCAGCCGTAAAAATAAATAATTGGAATTGATTATCTGTAACGTAAATAAATTTGATTAATTTAAGTATTTCTTGTGGTATTTCATTTAAAATTTATTGAAATAAAATAGTAGACTATGAATAATTTGAATGCCATTTTGTTAACATTCCGTAAACTACATTTTTAATATGGTATTTTTCTTTCTTTTGACATTTGGAGCATTTTGTGGCTCTTGACATTTTTTATCAGCCCACTGACAATTGAAAGTGTTATATGTATTTCAGCAGTCTAAAGATTTGATTGAGTTCTTATCTGCATATCTTCTAGAAGAAAACATTAGAAATTAGACTGCCAACTGTTGATGTGAAATGCTCTACTCTTTGTACTATATATCGTATATTCTTCTGAACGGCATAAATAGCAGCAAAGAATACCAGAAGCAGATTCAAACAGTAGCCATCTTGTACGTTACATTACACATTTTAACGCTGAATCACAAAGTTAGAATTTTATCAGATTGGACAGTTTCAAAATATTTCAGTATTTGACTTTGCAATTTAAAGGATTCTGTTATGTTCAATTTCTTATTAGACAATGACCACGACGTTATAATCTCAATTAAAAGTACTTTTATTGCAGCTTTGGTAAACGAAAAGATTGGATAGAGATCGTGATAAGAGATAATCTAATATCGAATAATCTGTTGAAGGCATTTATAACTGTAATGTTTTACCCTACCATTTAAACAAAATCACTGTTAATAATTTAAATTGATTCTTCAACTACAACATTACATGCTAAATCAAAACTAATTTATCAGTTATAATATTATAAATTTGTAACTATTTAATTGTGGTTATAACTGACAAACACATAAAACTGAGAAAAAAAAGGGTTTTCATTCTTTTTTAATGATATTTTTGTAAAGATTTCGAAATCTTTAAGTTTAAAAAAATATGATGTATTTCTCTTTCAAATACTATTGTCCCAATATTACCATAAACCAGCATCGTTTATGTGACGGAAATGCAATTATTTTTTATACTTTGAAAAAAAAATAGAATTTCATTTTTTTACAAAATACCCAACCTCATTCTTTTCATGCATAATTTAAATAACTCTTTTAACAAGAAAGCAGAGCATTAACTAGTTTTAAAAGGCAGTTTATTTTGCTTTAAAAAATAAGTAAACTTTAATGCTGACATAAATTATGAACTTAACTGAAATGAACTTTCAAATAGTTGGCTTTAATGAATGCACAAATGGCATTCATTAAAGCCAACTTCTCTTATTTTAATTTTGATCTTAACTAAAAATATACGCCTTTCAAAAGCTTAGCAACAAATAGAATGAATCATCGTTTAGAAATAGTATCATTTAATTTGTTCTCAAAATTTTAATGCAAGTACTCTGAAATTAAGACTTCAATTAGAAGTTTTTGTTCTTTTTAAAACTTTATTTCCGAGAGCTTAAAATTGATTGCTTCAAAGAGTTTAAAATAGATTCTTTCGTAATGTGAAAAGTGGTTTTAAAAAGGCATAACAAGTAAAAATAATTAGGTAAGTATTTTTAGTAAATTATATTCCTCGAAGAAATAAGATTTTAAAATAACATCAAATGAGATTTTCTATAAACATACGAAACTTTGATTTTAAGTTTCGTATATTTATAGAAAATCTCATTTGATGTTATTTTATTTAATTAATTGATGTTTATTTAATTTCCGGCAATTGTTATCACAAGATCAGAAAAAATTGGTTTTGAAAATAATTTTCTTCTATAATTAAATTTCATTGTGTTCTGTGACGAAATTTATATTAATCTTTTCAATGGAAAAACAATTTTTACGTGCAAATTTCGAATATCTAAAGAACACAAAATTCTGTAAATTCTGCTGATCAGAAGAACGAATGCATTGTTAAATTTCTTAAAACCATAAACATTGGAGTGATTTTTTATATATTATTTCTCCTCTTCCGTCTTTAAATTATTATAAAATTTTACTGGAACTTCAGATACTGTTTGTTTATGTTCACCAGTGTTAATGGAATGTAATTTGCAAACAGGAAAAACAAATTGCATTTCTTTCATCTTAAAATATTAAGGTTAAAATACGGTTTCGGATATTAAGTTTAGAATATTTAGAGCATGTGTGGGAGTTTCTAGACTAGAGTGATTCCACCTTCTAGAATTTCCCCTTTCAGAGCCCTTCACGGATAGAATATATTTGGAAAAACGAGGATCTACTGCCACAGCAAACTCATAAACTACCTGGTAAATCCAAGATGGGAGAAAGTTGTATAATTGAAAGTTGGGCCATGCCTTCCAATAAAAACAACTTGTTTTTTGCAATATTTTATACTTTGCATAAGACTTTAATGCTCTGATTAGCCATACGCAAAAAATGTGTACCATAATTACTATCTGTTTTTTTAATCCTATTATCTATCCTATCTTATTTTATCTTATTATCTTATTTTTATCCTATTTTCGCCATCCTATTATTTCTATGTATGTATGTATGTATATACCTAATTTCTTACAATCTGTACAATAGTTGTATTGTTTCTTATCCCACTTGGTAGACAGCAATATCTATACAAGTCCAAGAACTCATGTGGTCTCATGGAATTAGGAATAATGTGGGCAGCTTCGGTTGTGATGGAACACCCATAGGTAGAAGTCTGACTTGGCATCGAGAATCTAACTTTTTACAGGATAGAGTTTTCAGCCCTACGACCAACAATAATATCAGACCGGTACCAACGACTTAAATTAGATGCCGAACCACTATAAACATCCATGGCACCGACAGGACTCGTATACGAAACTTGTGGCACCGAGCGCCAGTCACACTACCTCAGGCCCACAATAGTTGTAGACTAGTCTGACTAATAGTCTGACTAAAAGTTAAAATTCTAATTGTTAACACCAGTGTAATTAAATATTGTAAGCCTGTTGAATAATATTTAGGAATATTATCTGTCTTTACGTGTAAATTCTTTAATTTGAATTATATTTTTAATGCCTTTTAATAAAGCGCAGAATAATTTTTTGTCCGACATTTTATGCTTTAAGATCTTAATGTACCTTATGAGTCCAACGTATAAAACTGTGTATGTAACTTTTTTTTTTATTACCTATGGCGGAAACTCCGGCCTGTTCTGCCACTTTAGACAAAAAGTGAAAAACAACACTCTTTGTCGACTCGTAGCAAAAACTTTCCTTTCTTTTCCAAAAAATCACCCCTTTTATAAAATCCGTCAAAAATCCGGCAAATTCCCCTCATTTCTCACTAGAGTAGACACTTTCTCAGCGTATGGCCTATCACCAATCCCGATGTAACAATTCATGGTGTAGTCCATATTTCAACTGTAATTGTTACGACCTTGTAAATGTCGCACAGATACAATCGATAATTTCAAGAAGACTCATTATCCATGGCACTGAATATCTTCTATCAGATTTGAGTAACAGGTTGTCCTCATTAGTACAAAACACTAATTTCATGTAATATAATTATCCACAACACTGATTGTCTGCTGTCAAATGTGACTGAAATGCTGTAATTATGCATTTGTTAAAGAATATATATTCCTCTTTCCGGGGAACGAAATGCTATAACTCTTTCAGTGGAAAAAAATACAAAAAAAAAATAATATCTAATGAAAATTTATTTCATTTTAGTAAGATATTTTGAAATATACAATATTTTCTGTAGTAAATTTAAATTTTACTTAGGGTTTTCTAATAAGCTGACAGTGAAATGAATAAATTTTATAAGTCTTGGATGCATATTGCGTCGACAGAAGTTCAATTCCTTTCTCACTAATTCGAATTTAACTTTAATGGACATTGTAAACATAAAATGTTTTAGTACTCTTATTTTTATGTGTTCATTTTTTTTTCTTAGTTTCACACAATGGAAAAATAAATAGTAAGTTTAAAAAAAAATTAATTGAAGTTTAACACCCATCACTAAGTTCAGCAAATTCTAATAAATTTTTATTGACAATTTTAACTAAAATAGATGTCCCTAGGAATAAAATAAATCTGATGTCCCTTTAACAAAATATAATTTATTATGTTTGATCATAAACCGTTTTTTTTTTTTCAACTGAACTGGAAATTATATTTACAAGTGAAATTATCTGAGTTCTCAGAAATATCATTCTATTGATTTTACATTTTACAACCGATTCGGATCAATCATAGGTATTTTATGTCATTATATTTTGGCAAAGCCCTTTCCTACTTCTACAGAGATTTTTTTTTTTTTTTGGATGCAGAAACTAAATACACATATGGATTTTATGACTTTAAGTTTCATTCACTACGCATAAATTTATTTGGACTCCAAGTACCAAAATAGCATCCTGTCTAATCATTAATGTGGTCAGTTATTTAATCGAATGAAATTAGAAGGAATTCAACGTTTTCTAATTTACTAAACAAACAAGCATCTGAAGTGACCATGATTTTAGAACCTTCTTTTGAAAACATTACTTGTATCCAAAGGAAATGAAAGTTTTATCTTTTTATTAAACTTTGAAAACAAAACTTTGTTTCTACGGTTTCTTGGTTTCTTTACTCTGGTAATGGTTTCTATTTCCCTCATCCTTAATTAAGTATTTCTAGACACAGGAATCGATTATATAAAGGGAAACTATGTTAAACAAACATTCATTTTCCTGCCTTGCAGAAATTTGTTGAAACAAGCAAATGATTTGTATAAAATCGAATTTATTTATTTTGACGAAAGTCAGATTAACAAGAAATATTGTTCATCGCTTAGTTCTTAGTTAAATGAAAGTAATTATTGTTAAATATTAAATTAGGTAAAATAATTATAAAACAGTTTTAAAAATCAACATTATCTACATCATTCATTAAATTAATAAAAATTAAACATTTTCTATTCGTTGAAGCTTAATTTGAACTTTTCATCATTCTTAACCAATCACTTCCTTAACAATACCAATTATGGTATCAAATAATTGAACGAAATACAAGAAAGCCACAGCAACGTGTGGCCGGGTCTGTTAGTAAGTTATAAATGTCTTTCAACAATTAAAATGTTTCTATGAATAGAGTTTTTGCATACCGTATTTTTAATACGGTATTTTTTTTTCTCCCTAGCGCGCATGCTCATAGGAAATTGCGCATGCGTATCTGTAATAATGTTTCCTGTGAGCATGCGCGCTAGGGAGAAAAAAATACCAGACGATTAAAAATACGGTATGCAAAAACTCTCTAATAAGTTACTGATGTTGCTGTAACGTTATGAATATGATAATTAAATTTGTTGGATAATTAGTGCATTCCAAATCATCTTTTTGCTATTTACTGAAAATTCAATTTGTTTTATATTTTTCTTTAAATATATTTAGTTTACTTATATTTATTAAAACTTTGTTTTTCTTTCATTTCAGATTTTCATAAGAAGCACTAGGGCTTTTAAAAATATTATATCAACAAAGAAAATGTTTAAAAATTTTGTTTTTAAGTTTGCTAAGCTTCAAATCAGATATTCTTCACAACATGATTTCTAAACGTAACGCAGTACGACTTATTTGTAATACTTCTTATAATAGATTTCTAAATATTTCCTTCGGATAGCATGCTGCCACAAATGAATAATTATGTTAGAATTCTAGCATGCAAAATAATATTTATGAAGTACTCTACGATCTATTTAATGTAAAATCAATTTCTATTTAATTTGTTACATAGTGATAGATATTAATATAAAGAAACAATAATGTATATGTGTCCATACGTGTCGGAAAATACAGTACAAGAAAACTTCATCTTGGACAATACTGAATGCATTAAAACTCTGCCATGATAGAGATGAATGATATTGATTCATATATATGACATTTTAAAAGTAAAAAGAGAAAGAGAAAAAATCCATTTAAAATAAACGATTATATTCCTCATAAGTCAAGGATTGGTTGAATTTAGTAATGTAAATTTCCCTCTTCCTTTTAAAATCATATTCCATGAGTTTTTATTTCCATTAGGAATTAATATCTTTGAAAATTCTTATACAAAAGATTTTAAGAAAATTATTATAAAGACAATATTTAAATTTAATCTTTTGAAAGGTTTGGAATAAACAAAAATTTAATTTTAAACACTCAATTAATTAATTTACATGACTTCATCGCTATCACATAGAGAAGCTATCACTAAAATACAAAAACGTTCATATATGTTTATTAAATTACATGAAATATACACATATTTTCATTTCAAAATTTCTTATCAAAAGAATGAGAAAGAAAAAAGCTCAATTCACTGTTCAATGTTCCTTGCACTTATTACTCTGTGCTTGATACTTTGGTATTCAACGACTTCCAAGACTTATAAGTCATGAATCTCAGAAAATACATTTCTCAAAATTGGTAGGACTGAGCCTTTTTGCAAGCAAACAAAGCATTTATCAAATTTCTCAAACGATTTTCCACCTACCCTCATCCATTATTTCTAAACACCTAATTCCAGCATACTGCACAGCGGTCACGTTCGGTATAAGTTACTGATTTCATTTTCCACTAGAGTCGACCAGAACCGCACACAGCGATTCTGGTGTTTGCGGAAGAAGGCCCCTTTTTTTCGATCCACTGCCAGTTCAACAGAACGAAAAACGCCATCAGCATTTGAAGGAGGCACCTCAAATGTCGGGGCCCGAAATAATGAATCAGTAAACGTTGATCCCCCGGCTCAGGATGTTACTAGACATGCAGCAATGGATCGTAAATAGAGACCAGAGAATGGGAAATTGCGGATGTGACACGAATGAGGAATGCATTGACATGGAAAGTGGGTCATGGGTAGGGTTTCACCAGGAAATTCCGGAGTTTACCCCTTCTCCCGGAAAGGGGACTGGACGGGCAACATTGTGTGGAGGCAAAGGAATTTGCAAAATCCAATTGAATGGGCATAAAAGATTGCTTTTATCAGCAATCAATTGTTTTTCTCCATTACATTGTATACTTTTTGTTGAAGCTTTCGTTCAAGTGATAAAAGCGGTTCTGGAACTCTTTGTATTGTTCTACACTTTTGAATTGAATATTGATATTGATTTTTTTTTAATTTAGGATTACGTGAAATACGAAAGAGTTTAAAAATTTTAAAATGTGTCCTTTCATTTTCATAATACTTTTAGTCAATTAACTGAAAACTTTTCATTTATCTTAGGTTATAATGATAATACACTCTTCAATTATCATCATTTTAAATTAATATTTTCATGCGTCGTTCTATTATCTATGTTATGACAAATATATAGAAATTCTGAAATATTTTCTCGTTGAGTAATATAAGAAAATTTTTATTAGTGCTTTCCTGTTTAAATCTTAGCCGCACGCAAGATAGTGATTGCGGTTGACCCCAATAAGAAAAAAAAAACTCTTCCATTTGAAGAAAATGAGTAACAAAAGAGAAAATATAGAAAAATATAATTATTTTTACACGATCTACAAAAAAAAATTGCGAAAACTCAACGTGAATCTAAAAAAAATTGCTTTTCCATACATGGAAATTTATAAAACTACGTTATATAAAAGTAGATTGCATCTTGCACTTGTAGTTACAGCTTAGTAGAATAAGAATATAGCTTCCTAAAATTTTGCGACTGGTACTGACATCCAAATGAATAACTCAAAAATAATACAAAATTGTATGAAAAGAGTGACTAATACTTATAAAAGACTGTTAGGTTGTTTCACATGAAATGATCGTTTTAGTACTATCTAATGCTCAATAATATATATATCTACCAAACTTGTTTTGTCAAATTCGGGCATTTTAATTTTATTATAATAAAAATATGCATATAAATATAATTTAGGCAAAATGATTTTTAAAAATTGAAGTAAAGTGTATCAAAATACATATTAAGCAAAAGATTGATCTATCTACCTGTTTATTTGTATTTCTAAAATTTATGACACTTAACAAAACAGTTTTTTTTTTTCTTTGGATTCATTTTTTTTTTTTTTCATCTACTGCATAGCCCAAAATTATGAAATTATTCTTATTTAGTGTCTTTAAGTACTTAAACAAATCTTTTTTTTCAATACTAATAAACTTTCCTTCCACAACATGGCACCGCCATAACGCTCTTATTAGTTAAGTAATTAAAAAAAACAAGATGGAGCCGAGCATTAAAAAACAACTGGCGTTATTATAAAAAAAAAAGTAGATATTTTTACTGATTTGTTAGTAAAAGTTTTTAGTTTACTTTACAAGCTAATATCATTATATTGTTTAAAATAATGCCAGAAAAAAAAAAAGCTATTCATATTTTTGGATAAGAAGGATTGCTTTATTTAATCCTATTACATTGCTTAAAGCGATTTATTTAAGCAAACTTTTAATCCTGCATAGAGTTTTTTTTTCTAATAAAATTTGCCAAAACCAAAGCGTTTCATTTTTTGTAGCTGCTCAATACTGGGTCATAATTCTTAGTCGTAAAATAAGTTTTAGAATATATTTAAAACTTTAATTTAGAATAATAGTTTACAGCAAAAATTATCAGAGCAAAAATATTAGTTTCAAATTATTTAATGTGTCTTCTTCATGCTTATTTCACAGCAATATTTTTTCCAAATACCAGATACACATACCAATGATAATACAAATAATGAAAAATAACATGCTTTAATTATGTCAAGTATTAGAAATTTAGCAAAATAAATTGTTTTCTCAAATTATTTAACATGACTTCTGCTTATTTCACAGCAATATTTTTTCCAAATACCAGATACACATACCAATGATAATACAAATAATGAAAAATAACATGCTTTAATTATGTCAAGTATTAGAAATTTAGCAAAAATAAATTGTTTTTCTCAAATTATTTAACATGACTTCCTGCTTATTTCACAGCAATATTTTTCCAAATACCAGATACACATACCAATGATAATACAAATAATAATACAAATAATGATAATACATAATACAAATAATGAAAAATTACATGCTTTAATTATGTCAAGTATTAGAAATTTAGCAAAAATAAATTGTTTTCTCAAATTATTTAACATGACTTCCTGTTTATTTCACAGCAATATTTTTTCCAAATACCAGATACACATACCAATGATAATACAAATAATGAAAAATAACATGCTTTAATTATGTCAAGTATTAGAAATTTAGCAAAAATAAATTGTTTTCTCAAATTATTTAACATGACTTCCTGTTTATTTCACTGCAATATTTTTTCCAAATACCAGATACACATACCAATGATAATACAAATAATGAAAATAACATGCTTTAATTATGTCAAGTATTAGAAATTTAGCAAAAATAAATTGTTTTCTCAAATTATTTAACATGACTTCTGCTTATTTCACAACAATATTTTTCCAAATAAGATACACATACCAATGATATTACAAATAATAATACAAATAATGATAATACATAATACAAATAATGAAAAATAACATGCTTTAATTATGTCAAGTATTAGAAATTTAGCAAAAATAAATTGTTTTCTCAAATTATTTAACATGACTTCCTGTTTATTTCACAGCAATATTTTTCCAAATACCAGATACACATACCAATGATAATACAAATAATGAAAATAACATGCTTTAATTATGTCAAGTTTTAGAAATTTAGCAAAAATAAATTGTTTTCTCAAATTATTTAACATGACTTCCTGCTTATTTCACAACAATATTTTTTCCAAATACCAGATACACATACCAATGATAATACAAATAATAATACAAATAATGATAATACATAATACAAATAATGAAAAATTACATGCTTTAATTATATCAAGTATTAGAAATTTAGCAAAAATAAATTGTTTTCTCAAATTATTTAACATGACTTCATGCTTATTTCACAGCAATATTTTTTCCAAATACCAGATACACATACCAATGACAATACAAATAATGAAAAATATAATTATGTCAAGTATTAGAAATTTAGCAAAAATAAATTGTTTTCTCAAATTATTTAACATGACTTCATGCTTATTTCACAACAATATTTTTTTCCAAATACCACATACATATATGAATAATAATTAAAATAAAGAATAATAATGTGGTTTATTTATGTAAAATATTAAAAATTTAGCTAATATTAACAAGCGATAATTATTATCCCTTACAGGGAAAACTTAAGGTGTTATTTTTGTATACCATACGATCAGGTGAAACACATCAACCAATTACTACCGTTTCCTTACTATTGGGTCTATAATAATATTTTCTAATATAATTGTTATCAATTAGATGCGTTTACAATTACAGTACAGCATTAATAATAAAATATTAGTGTTGTTTGCCGAAACAATGATAAATAGAATTTATATTTATTTTGCTGATGTTTATAATATTATAGATGTATCTGTCCTTTTCTATACATCATCTTAATATAAATTATATTTTATCAATGAGTACTGCTTTGTTTATAATTAAATCTTAATGCTTAAATTATCTTTCATATTATATAAAATATTCAATGACATAGGACAGTTCATTTTATGCTACCTTAACTTTGTATCATTTATCAAGTCTGCATTTCAATTGCGACACTTTGTATTTTCACAGTTTTCACATCCATTACAGAGCAAATATTACTATTACTACATTATAAATAATACTTAAATTGATTATAACGTGTATACGTCTGCTTCTAGTCAAATTACGCCACAATTTCTAATTTATCCAATATTTATTTATACCATATTAAACGGACTAAGTCCTTTTGTAATACTAGTTATGTCCTTGGTATATCCTTACTACTTAGATTTTTCCCAACTGTTTGAGGGCAGAAGATGTTTTAAGTTATCTATTCAAGAGACTGTAATGAATCGCACATATTCTAATTAACATATTGCCCAGAAAAGAACGTATCTTGGTTGTTTGCATTCCATAAAAATTTCAAAATATTTTGTTTTTAATTAAGAGTATTTCTTTAACTGTCCGACTCGTGGCTCAATGGTAAACATGCGCCGCTGGTGAACATTAGGTGGAGATTCAATCAACTGGCGGCTTAGTTGTAGACACTGTTTCAAACACTAAGAGACTCGATGGCGTTTTGTGATGTTCAACATATTGTCCATTAGTCGGACTATTTGGTGTGTTTGCCGGGGTTTTCTCCCTACGATACGTAAATGCGGGGGTAGTTCATCCTAAAACTCCTCCCCGAAGGTACTGCCCTCTTTCAACAGCGACATAGGCCAAGTCAGGATTATAGCTATGATTGCTCAATCACACAGAAAAGGCTACCCCCCCCCTTTCCCCTCCTTCGATGAAACCACACAGGTTCTTGATGTTTTTGGTCTAGATGTTGCTGTCGGATAAAAACACCACAATAAGGAGATTCTATGAAAAATTAATCATAATGAATATAAGATTAGCTAATTGGTTTAATTTTTATTAGAAGGATAGATCCCATTTTCAGACAGATTTCTAAGGTTAGATCCCCCATTTTTTAGCAGTAGATCCATTTTTTCAGTCTATGAATGGTTCTGAAAGGTAAATTTCGGAAGGTGGAATAACCCTGTCTAGAGCTTACCACACATGTTTAAATACTGTAAGCTTAATATCCGGAAGAGTATTTTAACCTTAATATCTTATAATTAAAGGAATGCAACTTGTTTTCCTGTTTGAAAATTGCATTCCTTTAACACTGGAGAAAACCTAAAAAAGTATTTAAAGTGCCAGTAGAAATATTTTTAATTAATTAAAAAAGGTAGAAGAAAAGTAATATATAAAAATCACTGTTATGCTTTGTGGTTTTTTAAAGAAGTTAACAATGCATTTTTTCTTCTGATCAGCAGAATTTACTGAATTTTTGTGCTCTTTTAGGAATTCGAAAATTGCATGTGGAAAAACTTTTCGCTTGTGCAGATACTACTCTAAAAATTTCATGCACAAAGGGCAATTTTAGGGTTTTAGTTATCGAAGATAATTTCCTTCAAAATGAATTTTTTCTTATCTTGCGATTGGAAAACTCCAGGAAATTTGATTTTAAGTTTTGTATATTTATATATGTAGTAAATCTCATTTGATGTTTTTTAGGGAGTCTTTTTTTCATAGAGTGTAAATATAATTTACTAAAAGCATGCTTAAATAAATATTTTAGTTGTTGGCATTCCTTTTTAAAACTACTTTTTCCCATTAAAAAGTTAGAATCAATTTTTAAGTTCTCTGGAAAAGGATGTTCATTTTTGTATTTGAAATATTTGAACGGAAATAAAGGACATAGTTTTAAAAACCGAACAAAAACTTCTAATTGAATTCTTAAATTTCAGGTACTTGCATTAAAAACTTTGTGAAGACATTAAATCATTCAACTTCAAAGTGATCATGCATCATTTTTTGTTGTTAAGCTTTTGAAATGAATATATTTTTAATAAGATCATAATTAAAAGAATAGAACATTATTTTCATAAGCAAAAATATATGCACTTATATATTTCTATATGCGTGCATATATATGAAATATTCATATTTATCTTTTTTAAAATATTGATAAAATTTCTTATTAATTTTTTTCACTTTTTCTATGAAAATGAAGATACGGTAAATTCTTTAATAATTTAATTTTCTCTGTATTCCATTAACTGTTAATCAATTGTAAAGCTGATGTTTGTGAAAATTGCAACACCATGAAGGACTACCACTGTGATGAGCTGAAATTTTCAGGAAATGCAAATTATCGCATGATATGCAAATGATTAGAATTTCAAATTCGATCAGCGCATGCCCTGTGTGCTGAGCA